>JAXGGA010002727.1:0-37500 GCA_038373865.1 Uloborus plumipes
TCGCCAACCCGTAGATTAAGCCTCAGCCGCATTTGTTAAAAAAACGTTATAATTCGAGTTCTATTTTACATGGAAGTTCCAAATACATCTTATAAGACGCAGATATTGTCTTTTTTTCTGTTGGCACTATTGTTTTAAATTTTCAAATACGTTAAAACTTCAAAAATCGCGAAAAACATTTTAAGGGTTTCAGTTAATTTCGTTGTTAATTAATGTGATCTGAAGACGTGAACTAGCTAAGATCGCTCTTGATCCCTTTACCTTCCAAACATTTTCTTTTTCCAAAATCGGTCCATCCGTTTAGACTGTACGGTTCCACAGACAGAAGATACACAGATAGACAAATACACAGACACGTCAATAATAACTAACTTCCTTGTTCAGTCAGGGGTTAAAAAAAGAGCCAGTACAGAAAAAAACCTTCTCTGTCTCCAGATAGGATGTTTTTTATTGAAGTATATACTTTACTGCATGTTCTCTAGAATTTCATAAATCCTGCTTTGTACTGCATTCGTACACTTTTGAATGTATTTTATCGTGACGTTTGTTTCTCAAAAGTTAAAATCTTTAAAACATATAAAAACACGGAAGAGTAATTTAGAAGTAAACTAAATTGATTTAAATGATGACAGTCAAAAATCAAATGAAAGAAATGTTTGGAGATTTTAGCAAACGTTTTGGGATTTTAGTTACAATTGCTCACTATAGTCTCTTTCCTAGAGTAATCGTTTTTAAGCATCCACATCTAGTTTTTGATTTTTCTTCTATACACGTGAGAATATGGTAGAAAAATTACACAAACATTGTCCTGGTGAGATTTCAAAAATCTTAGGAACACAACCGTTCCATTGGGCCTACTTAAACATTAAAACTCAGCCAAATAATAAACGTAGAACACTGGGTGCGTTTTTAAAATGTTTCACCGAACTAATCAAAATAGTTAAAACAAACCGTTTTTCGGCGAATTAAACGGTGTCAAAAACAATGCTCTGAATTTTAAAATGAAATATATTCTAATTTCAAAAGAAAACAAGCAGTTAAACAAGATTGAAAGTTTCATCATATAGAAAACTGAATCATCTCAAAAAAATAATGCGTCATATAAAGCAAATTGGCAAATTAATCGCAAAATAATTATATTATGTTCTTTTCAGTTATTGCTGCGTCATGGCATATTTCTACTCTTATTGTTAGCTATAGTTTCACTTTATTTATTGTTACCATATTAAGTCAATGTTATATGGAAACTACACAGTCCAGTCACATTAATGAGACTACCACGTACTTTCGCCGTCGGCGTTAAATAACCAATCACAGAAGGCACGTGGCAGCATAGTGCAGTTCAGGGTATGTAAAGGGTGTATGAGGGATTCGAAAAACATTTCGATTGTTGCGGTAATGCAGAAACGAAGCGATTTATCCGACGTCCGAAGGGCATAATCATTGGCTGTCGGACCAAGGTTGGAAGCATTTCCGAAACGGCTCAGTTTGTGAACTATTTGCGTGCCATCGTGGTAAAAGTGTAACGTGCATGGCAAAATAGGACTAAAAAATCAGAGACGTGGAAAATGTGGTGCACCACGGGCCCTAGATGGCAGAGGCGAACGACGGCTGCGGAGATGCGTTCGGGCAAATAGATATGCTATTGTTGAGCAACTAACCATTCAGATGAACCAAGGGGCTACCAACAGTGTCTCCTAAACTACTGTTTAGTGAACTTTGCTGCATGTGGGCCTCCAAAGCAGACGCCTTGGTTAGAGCACCGATGCTGACTGCTGTTCATTGACGACGAAGGCTCGAGTTTGCACTTCAGTACCGCAGCTGGACGTCCACTGAGTGGCGACAGGTAGCATTTTCTGATGAAACACGTTTTATGCTTCATCTGACAGACTGATGTTGGCTTAGAAGGCGTGAAACCTCTGAAAGCAAACAACCTGCAACCATTGCCGGAACGGTCCAAGCTGGAGGCGGGAGCATTATAGTCTGGGGAATGTTTTCCTAGGGTTCTATGAGTTTACTCATCATTGTAGAAAACCATCATTGTAGATTGATTGCTCCATCATTGTAGATGGAGCAAAAAAAGTACCCATCTGCCCTTGCGGATCATGTCCACCCCTATATGAATATTGTTTTTCCTCAGGATGATGGCATCTACCAGCAGGACAATGCAAAATGCCATACAGCTGCCAGTGAACAATGAACATTCGTGGTTCTAAAGGCACCAGGTTGAGTTTACCGTTCTCCTCTAGTCAGCAAACTCACCTGGCTTAAGCCCAATCCAGAATCTGGGGACCATCTTCATTGGGTTGTTTGCGCCATGGATCCTGACCACCGTAATCAAGAGCAGCTGGCCACGGCATTTTAGTCGGCAAGGCTCAACATCTCAGTGACTACCTTCATGAACCTAATTAATGTTCTTCCTGCACATCTCACAGCAGTCCGTTCTGAAAAAACGTGGTTATTCTGGCTTTTGGCAGGTGGTCAAATTAATGTGACTGGACTGTGTATTTCTTTGGATATATTATGCATAATTTGGTATTTTCAAGAAACCTTTACACGATTTAGAATTGAAACAAGAATAAAAGTTGCAAAAAAAAAAGCACTTAAAAATAACATAGTTCGACAGTTAAACTTCGGCAGTACAATTGCTGTCACCTGCTGAGTAGCTTGGCTTCAAAATGCTGTTTGCAACTTTGGAGTTAAGCAGGAATATGGAAATTGTGCAGTATAGATGCAGCCTTAATATTTGCACAGTACATTTCCTGCCTTAATGGAAAGCAGAAATTCTACGCGGGTTCTAAAAGCAAGTAGACGACTTGTCAGAAAAAAGCCGAAAACAAAACTTCAACTTCTATTGATCTTTAGCTGTTTAGTTCGGCAATATTTTGAAGATTATAAGTATAATTAGGGGAAACACGATGGGAGGTAATGGGAGGTCACTCTGACCTCCCCAAAAATGTTCTTTTACTGTAAATTTGTCTGAAGATTTGAAAAATGTAGAGACAAGACATCATTGCAATCATTTTTAATCTATCATTTTTTTAAATGATGCTAAATGTTATTAATACACACTAAATTCCATGAACACATTTTAAATGGTAGTCTAGTTTATTCTGGGGAAAAAGCTGTATAATCTTACTTAGTTTATTCAGTTTTGTATTTAGCATTGATTAGAAATTAGCAAAGCTCTTTTTAATTTGGTGCCAATTTAAAATATTGAACTTCAGGTTTTTTTTTTTACTTCGACTTATTTTCTAGTTCTATTTGCCTTTAGCAAAACACTTTAAACTACTGTCAATGTTTACATAGTTTGAGGTACACCATCATTTTGCACATTTGCATGTAATAAACAGAGCAACAATTTGTTCAAAAACTATTCGCTCATTTTGTTTTAGGAAATTTTTAAAAATAAGGCATCAAAACAGTACACTCGTTCCTAAGGCACAAACTGTGGCATAAAACTAAGTCAAACAAAATGAATCATGAGCCTTCAGAATTTTATTTGTTCACTTAGGATCTTCTCTCGGATTTGCTCTTTCAAACAAGCAATAACCTTGGGTAATGTGAGAAAAGTAAAGAAAATGTTGCTTCCAATAATAGTACGACACAATGGGATAAGCAAGACTGTTTCGCTTTCCCTGAAGGTTACACACTTTTCTTTAAATAAGAAACTATTCTTATTTTCTTCGAGTGTTACTCAAACTTACTTCCGGTATAAGGATTTTACGTTCTTTATGGAAGGAAACAGTAAACAAATAAGAACATGAGCGGTTTGCGTAAAGAACTAGTTTTGTTAAACTAAGAGTTTTGCATGAAGACACACTGGACAGCGCCTATTTTATGCCCTTACACTTTCAATTTCTAACCATTGAATTTTTTTTCCTTCCGTCATGTTATACTTCTCAATATTGACTTCTAAAACAAAGTGTAAAAAATTAGTATGCAAACTGTCTGCAAAGGAAGCTAAATGATTTGAAACTTCTGACATTTAAAGTCAGGCTCATATTTCAGGTTCAAACTCCCTCCGAAATTTTACAAAACTAAGCCAAAAATACTTTTCATGCTCTTTTTTTATGAAAAAATTATCATTAATAATTTACTTTTAATTTTCTTATTTAGTTTTTAACTTCATTTGAAAAAAGAAATTTATTAAATGTACAAATTGTGTATTTTATTTGCAGCATTTTTTTTTATTCTAGTTATTAAACATCATTTCTTACAGAACAATACAGCTTCTTGCTTCGCATTTTAAATAACATGAAAAAAAAATAAAATAATAATAATAATAATCGGAAAATCCCAATTTCCATACTTAACACATTTTACAAGTGTTGTATAATAGAACTTTCAAAAGCATTTCTTTGAATGCGCGGTTAGAATAAACGAATCTATCCATTTGAGCAATAAAAAAACATAGAATTTTTAACAGGGTCGAAGTTATGCAATAGACAGGCTCATAAAAAATGTCATTGAAATAATTAGAAATTTTATAGTTATGATTTTAAGTGTTAACTGAGATCTATTGATGTCCAGTTCAGTCCTTATTTAGGTTAGATTAAGCATGTTTAGCTTTTAAATGTTCAATGTAATTTGTCAAGTGCACGCGGGGCAAAGTGAAATGGCTAATTTCGTTTACTATTGTATTAATTTATTAAATCACGTAGGTATTTCATCATTTATTAATTTACTCCCCCCCCCACATATTTTTACTCAGTAATTCATTTATTTATTCATTAATTTACTTATTTTGTTATTCATTCTTTATTTTATGCACTTATCTTTTTCTCGTATGTTAATTAATTTATTTTTTCATTAATTATTCACTTCATTTATTTACGCATTCATTTGAGGAAAATTACTGTAAATCATCAAATACAAAATGTTTCATTACAAAAATTTTGTACTTTTCACTTTACTCCAGGGATTTTTGAGGTGGGAATTTTTTACCTTTTTTCTTGAAGGTGCAAAACAACTACCAAAAATTGAAAATAATCATTTAACGCAAGCTGTGTGACAAAATACATTTTCCTTCTTTATGTACGAGAATTTTTAGAACAAATTTCCAATTTGTTCATTTTCAAACAAGAAAGTTATCTTAACTATTTCCCTTTGTCCACATTCCCCTACATTTCTTCTTGAATAAGAGTTAACGCATCTTTTTTCTGAGGATAGAAAACACTTGAAAGATTTTTTATAAAGCTTTCGACATATTCGAGCTTCTTTTAGAATTGAACTAACTTTTATACTTTCTGCTATACCTAATACATTGAGGAAACTATTGGACTCATGAAAATTTTCACATTTGGAATTTTAACGAATTTCCACGTTTTGAGACGCGATGAGTCAATTTTAGAAAAATATTTATCGTTTTGTGTGTCTGCATGTGTGTGACCGATTTTTTGTGGCCACTCTAGCACAAAAACTACTGCATGAAATCGAACGAAATACGGTACATATGTACCCCCATGTGAGCTAGTGCTCATTAGTTTTTACTAGCAATTCCTCCAAGGGGGTGGTACAATCGAACGTTTCCTCCGTTACACGTGCCTCCGTGGGAGGCGGTTTGCTTCACATATACCAGAGGCAGAGGGTACAATTCTCACCGTTGTTCTGGGCGTTATTTCTTTCATAGTAGTAAATTTTTTTTGTGTTGCCTATGGTAAATAAATTAGTCCAACCTCACGAAGTAATGGCATCCAAGACTTCCTTACTGTTTGCTAACTGGAAACGCGTAAACAACAACAAAATACGTGTGCGTGAGTTTTGGAAACAATATTTTCATCTAAAGACAACAGGGGAAACACGCATATTGTTTTCATTCTAAATAAATAAACAAAACTGCTACAAATAACAAAATCAGCTTTAAATGTTCGTTTTTCTGCCATGGTAGGACTGAGGAACCAGTTAACACATTCCCGGTGATCAACCACCTGTAAACAAGAACCACGCGTGTATTAGCTTTACGCGGAGAGAAAGTGTCAGAAGATGGCATTCATCTTTTTCCGCTCATGTTAAGCAACAATAGATTTTTATCGCTTAAAAACAAGTAATCTAATAGAGTTCTTGCTCGGCCAACCATCCTTGGATGCATCCAAATTGAGGAACGAGAAAAAAGGTAAGAAACATCTCGTGTAACATTTTTTGCCTAGCCATTCGCATCGGTTCATCGTTACCTTGCTACCGTAATCGATGAGATAAGAAAATATATATGAAGATAAATTTCTTTTTCAAAAATTGGCGCTTATATGAGCTTAATGCTACTACAGTGAACTTTTACTTATACACCGCCTCATTTATGCGCCTTTTTCACTTATACGGCGATCTTCAAAGGTCTCAGCATCATATTTCATAGCAAAATTACTACTATTAAAATCTGTCCGCGTCTGTCTGTCTTTCTGTCTGTCTGTCTGTCCGTCTGAAGCTTGAACTCCTCAAAAACCGCTGAGCGTAAAGAATCAAACCTAATACCATTCGATTCGAAATTTTCTAAGGAAGACAATAAGACCAACTGCGTAATTGTACGCCGTTAATTAGCTGAGATATTAATTAAAACGTTAATTAAATTCTTTGCACTTTTAAAATTCCAAGACATTTATTTCTTTCCGTTGCCATTTTAAATTAAAGCATAAATTAAATTATTGAACTATTTAAAATTCCAAGACTTATTTCTTTCCGTAGCTATTTTAATTAAAGCGTTAATTAAATGGTTGAACTATTTAAAATTCCAAGACTTTTATTTCTTACCGTTGCCATTTTGAATTAAAACGTTAATTAAATTATTGAACGATTTAAAATTCAAATATTTTTTTTCTTGCCGTTGCCATTTTGACTTAAAACGTTAATTAAATTATTGAACTATTTAAAATTCTAAGGCATTATTTCTTACCGTTGCCATTTTGAATAAAAACGTTAATTAAATTATTGAACTGTTTAAAAAGATTCCAAGACATTTATCTCTTACCGTTGCCATTTTGAATAAAAACGTTAATTAAATTATTGAACTGTTTAAAAAGATTCCAAGACATTTATCTCTTACCGTTACCATTTTGAATAAAAACGTTAATTAAATTATTGAACTGTTTAAAAAGATTCCAATACAATATTCCAATAAAAGTCCAATACAATTTGTCAAGTGAACACAGGGCAAAGTGAAATAGATCATTTTACTTACTATTTACTTATTCATTAAATCAATTATGTATTTCTTCATTTGTGTTGTTGATTCATTTATATTCTTTATGCATTAATTCGTTTAATTATTAACTCATTCACTTATTTTCTTATTCACTATTTCATTCACTCATTTGTCTCATAAATAAGTAAATCATTTCATTCATTCATTTATTTACACGTTTATACGTTTTATGAAAAATATTTTTAGTAATCAAATAGAAAAAAATATTTCATTTTTCACTTTGCCACACGGTTTATTAACGCGATCCACTTTTTTTCGAGTGTAGGGTCAGGTGGGGGAAAGTGGGGCTAAAATCGAGCTTTTTTTAGAAACGGTCTCAAATTCACATGATTAAGTTTATTTTAAGGGAACTTTTGATGCATTTTATATACATTGGGTTCATATAGATTAAGTATGAGGCAGAACCATTTTATTTTGTTAGATTTTTTTCTCTTACTAAAACAAATAAAACATCATGTGTTGATAGCCCCACTTTCCCCCGCCATGGGGGAGGAAAGTGGGTCTAGTTCAGAAATTAGTGTAAATTTTAATAAAAATGTGTAAATATTGATTTTGACATAAGTGTACAATGAAATTAAAATATCTGAATTTCATTTAAAGGTACAAATGCACAAAAAATTCTTTTTTACCCGTTATTTAACGAATGAAACAATGTCATCAGTTGTATTCTTTTTACTATCATTCACAACACTGAAAAATTCTAAAATTCTAATGAGTTCGAAAATGCGCCAAACGTCGCCAAGCTTGGTGACACTTGGTGATTTTTCGCCAAATTTGGCGAAAAAATAAGTTGCCAAACGTGATGCCAACTTGGCGATATCTTGACAATTTCTCGCCAAGAACATAGACTCCCATGTTAAACTAAGGGCAAAGTAGGTAAAACAGCAAGCAAGTAAAGTTTAGCAAGTAAATTAACAGAATAAGAGCCAATATTAGCAAAATAATAATAAAATAGGATATAAAATCATTAAAAAAGCACCAATTTACTTAATGTGTGACGTAATCGTAAACTCTCAGGAAAATTTGGCCATAGACTCACTTTACCCCACCTCAGAAAACATCTCATAATAAATAGTATTATAAACTTATTTTTTATTTTGTTATATAGAGCTGATCCTTAGATGTTTTAGTACAAGTCTATACCAAAATTAATAGTATTTGCCAATGAATAATGATTCCAGATGAAAGTTAATAAACACCTAACTCTTACACATCACATTCAATGAGCATAAAAAAACGCTTTGTAAGCATTTAATTTGCTCAGAACGTTCTAAAACTAACATAAAAGTATTCGCTACCATCTTAATTTATGTCTTCAAAAAAGGATTAACAAATTATTTAAATTAGAAAAGTGAAAATGGGTGTTTTTCAAAGTAGCCCCACTTTCCCCCATAGACCCACTTTTCCCCACCTGACCCTATAAAAGATGAGAATGAAGAAGAAGGTCAAACTTAGAAATTGAAAGATGTATAAAAGGAATGACAGATTGTACGTTTTTTAAATCACAGCGGCTTTCATGACTGGGGCATATTGAAAAAAAAAAAAAAATAATAATAATAATAATAATAACGCCTGTAAAAGGATTCTCAACTAGACAGATGTACTGTCGGTCCACGAAAACGATGCCTAGCATTCGGGAACCATTCCACTTAAAAAAAGGGGTGATGGGTTGTGAGCGGGAACTTTCCGAAGTTTTCAATTTAAAACTTTTATTTTTGCTGTCCTTTTGACACATTCAACTGAACTACGTATTTGAAATTAGCATCGTTCTACGTGTTTGATACGGCTCAAAATGCTTCTTATTATTCTTTCCCTTATTGTTATCTTACCCATCACCCCTATTTTGGTTAGATCAGAGAAGACCTGACGCATGCGTAAATACGCGAAGGTTTTAACTAAGAAAATCAGATATTAAAATAGGCACAGGAGATGCCCAAAGAAACGATAAAAGAATGACGTACTCAATGACTTAGCCACAATGAAAATTTTTAATTCGAAGGACAAGACTAGACAACGGGGTAGTGTGAGACGAAATTGTGAAGTAAGCGAAGGTCCACCACGGACTGCAGAGCTCCAGAGAAGCAAAAACTTATCAAATAGCAATTATCCCATTTAAAATTTCATTATGTTACTTTTCTTCCATTGAAACACTACAGCTTAAAACTGCAATGGTTCTTTTAAGTTTACACATTCTGATAGTTCAAACTTTCTAACTTATTCAACAAACTTATATTTCTTTTGATCATCAGTTGAAAATTTTTGTATCTTTTTTTTTTTTTTTTTAATAAAACTGTTATTTTTAATTGTTTTCAATGCTATTAACCGCAGTTTCAATTTTACTTCTGGAGTAAATAAGGCATACAAATCTCGTTAATTGACTATTTCTTAGACAAGCAGCAATATCTCATTTTCAAATTTGTTAGGAATGTTTTTGACGATTTCTTTGAAAAACGCAATAATTTCACTTCTAAATTTATTTAAACACTAAAATATCATTGACATTTTTTCATATAAACGAGTAATTAACAATTTACTGCAGTAATAACTTCCCAATCAAATGTTCCATGAATAGTATACACCTAGCTCGTATCTCCGTATCTGATGACTTCCTGTGAAAGCAGCAATCATGGGAAGAAAAGAAAAGAAAGAAAAATAGCGGAATTTATATTTTGTTTAATCTAAGCAAATTTTTACACCACAACTTCAGTTCTTTCCCTCAATGTATCCTACTTTTTTCATTTATTTTATATCTAGTTGTAGATTAGATGCTCATCGTTTTCTCAAGAGTACGAACTTCTTTCTTATTTAATGAAATTACTTCACAAATTTATTTCATTTGTGGTAATTCAGGGAGTCCCGATCAGTACAAACAAATTGTTGAGGTTTAAAAGATATTTCGAATGACTGATTTTGGGGTATTTTAAATATTGTTTCCAGGTCCGGAGGGGTCATTTAGAGGGGTCGGGGGGAGGTCGATTGCCCCACTGGTTTGGGTAAATATTTTTTTTTCTTATATGTACGCTTGGTTATTGCAAGTTTTTATTTTTTGTATGATTTACGTTGACTACATTTAGCCCCTCCAAAAGAATAAGAAATGACAGGTCAGATTGTTTCACTAACAGAATACTATCGTTTTTTGCTTTGCGAATTGCATAAATCTTCAACATCTTCATGTACTCCAGCCTCAGAAGAATTTCTATTATTTGAAGCAACTTTACCCTTAAGTTGACCACACCCTTCTACAAGGAAAATTCAAAGGAGCTTTTTTTTTTTTTTTCTTATTTTTACGAAGTTCCATATCGGTTACAACGCCACAACTTTACTTTGAAATGATAACCAGCACTCAACATTAAAACATGCATGTTTTAATAGTTACTAGCAGTAAATGTTTTAGATAGATGCCGATCTAGCACACGTAACATTTAAGAAAGGAATTGTTTTATCTGGGATGGAGACACATTTGAAGGCCAACTTCTTTCATATTCAAAAGAGAGCGGACACAAACGAAAGGAAACTAACGCTTTTATGAGCCACAAATCGTAAATTATTTTTGCTTGCAATACATTTTTTAACTAAAATACTTTTATACTTTGGGAGTGCAGGAAATTTAATCCGGATAACCATTCAGATGTACGTACAGTATAAACCTAAAAGCCGAGTTAGTTAAATAATTAACTTTTTTATAGTCTGTCTTTTACATTTTTGTGATGTATTTTCGTAACTTTCTCTTTTGCAGTTCTATATTTTTTTTCTCTTGAATTCAAAATACAATTTTTTTGCTCTCAGCAGTTTGCATTAGATTGTATTTGCATATGTGCTCAAGGGTGAATCACGAAAAATTTTTTTTTGGAAATTCAAAATTTCAATTTGATAAAAAGTTGTCACTATATTGACATAGTTACCTAAAAAAATTATTTTGAAATTGAAAAATATTTATGTCCGCTATATGATTACCTTGAAATTTCAAGTTTTTATTAGTAAAAACGATGAATAATTTAAAAAATGTTTAAATTATGGATAAAGCAATTATTTAAGTGCAAAAATGGATTATTTAAGGAGTAATCTATCAATGAAAATGGATTGGAGCTAAAATTTAACTTTTAAGTTTCCAGAAATAGTCATGAAAAACCTCACATTTTCGCTAGTCAGTCATATTTTTAGAATATTTACCCATCTTGCAGAATAATTTTTATTATTGTATTAATAGTACAAACATTGAAGTACAGCGCTTTGAAATAGTCAGATTGGTATATTTTTCCACTCAAATATTTATTTTGCTTTACACATAATTTAAAATTAAAAAATAAAAATCATCGTTTTTACTAAAACACTTGAAATCTCAAGGTAAATCCCGGCAGACCTAAATATTTTTCCATTTCAAAATAATTTTTTTTTTTTTTGGTAACTATGTGAATATAGTGATAACTTTTTATCAACTTGAAATTTTGAACTTCCCAAATTTTTTTTTCCCGTGTGACACCCTATGGGTAAATAAACCAATCTGACTATTTCAAAGCGCTGTACTTCAATGTTTGTACTATTAATACAATAACAAAAATTATTCTGCAGGATGGGTAAATATTCTAAAAATATGACTGACTGGCGAAAATGTGAGGTTTTTCATGGCTATTTCTGGAAACTTAAAAGTTATATTTTAGCTCCAATGCATTTTTTCTTGATAGATTACTATTTAAGTAGTCCATTTTTGCACTTAAATAATTACTTTTACTTTACACACAATTTATACATTTTCTACAAAAATCATGGTTTTTACTAAAAAACTGGAAACTTCAAGGTAATCCCCCCCCCCCGGCAAACCTAAATATTTTTCAACTTCAAAATAAATTTCTTGGGGAACTATGCATATAGTGACAACTTTTTATCAAATTGAAATTTTGAATTTCCAAAAAAATGTCCGTGATACACTCTAATATGCATATGAGGCACGCGTCTAGGTCACCAAATCCGGAGACGTATATTTTTTAATCAGAGTAATTTCAATGTAATATTCGAGTAGAGCGAAATGTAAATATTCAATCTTGGAAAAAAAAATCTGCATAAAATTTTAATATCTTTTGTGAATTCCAAAATCACTCTTGATACTTTACCTACACTGAGGATTGATACTTTAATTTACACTTTTTTGTTTGTAAGTATAGTAAAGAAGAGAAAAAAAAAACACATGAAGTCTATTTTACTAAATTATCAAATTAAATAATCAGTTTTATAATAATTTCCCGTTTTGATGGATATCACTCTTTACGAGGTGGGAGATAAGCTAGCAAAAAAAAAAAAAAATAAAATAAATAAAAAAATAAACAATAACATTGTTGACAAATCAAATTTCAAAAGCGTCATTTTGAAATATCAACAAAAATACAAACATGTCAAAAGTCCTCCTTTTTTACCAAATAAATAAAACATTTTTTTCCGAATTCAACTTGAAAAAAATTAATGTCACTAAAGCCTTTCTGTTATCTTTCAGTTAGTTGAAGGGAAAATAAGGAATGTATGTTGACACTTCAACTTTTGTAGAATATAACTTTGCAGAAAATATTTAATAATGATTAAAAAAAACTGATTGTCGTGCTAAATAGCTAAGGAACAAAAATGCATTTTTAAAAAACCTAGAAGAAATTTAAAGAAAAAATTCGTAGAATAGAAATTTTCGAAATATTTCGATAGAAAACAAACATAGGTGTTCATAGAGTAAATACATTTTTTTTAAACGATTGTTATATTCTTCACAATTAGGACTCTTTTAAATAATGTTTGCACATTAGTTAATAGAAATCATGCTTAAAATGTAAATGACAACTAGTTTTATGCTACCGTCACAAGATCGGACTTTTACAACCCGATTCAAAAAGTATCCAATTTTACTAATATTTTAGAAAACATGAAGTCGCGCATTTGTGGCCTCAATTTGCATTTTAAACATTTTGAATTGCAATCAACTTTACAAGAATATTTTTACAAAACTTACCTGCTAAAAAGGTAAACACGGCCCCTATAGGAATATCCATCACGTTTTCCACTTTCTGGAGACCAATTTTGAAACGAGCAGAACGCCGAAACAAGTCACGTTGAATTCGAGAGATCCATTCACTCTCGTGCTTTTGCGCTGTGACGTCGTAATGTTACGTCACAGTTTTGGGTGCGTATTGGTTTAAGTACCTCGCGCAAGCGCAGCTCGTTTGATGGAAACGAGAATAAGAAAGTGAAACGAGTGCAGTCACGTGAGGTAATTTATAAACGTGTATGTTCGCCTGAAGTTAACTTTTCGATATTTCCGATTTAAGAAATGCGTTTTGATAGCAATGAGTTCACACCGCGAGGTTTGAGAGCAAGCTTAAATATTTTGCTTAAGGGTGGTAGTGACGCGCCGATTTCGGGGGAGCTCAAGGGCCCCGTAAAATTTCGGCAGGGGGGGGGGGCGGAGGAACTGCATTGCTTTCTTAAAGTACTTATTCCAGCAATATTAACTGGTTTGCATCAGGTATTTCTCATTGAAAAATAGTCAAATCAGGCGTTAAAAAAACTAGAAAATAAAATTCAATCGCACAAATATATAGAGCTGCAGACACTTGTTCCGGAGTTGCCCTTTCTCAATGCAAAATAGTGAGCTTTTCGATTTTAATGCATCCTGTTTTTTTTTGGATCTCTCTTTTATCAAATGTCTTTACATCCAAAAGCTCACTATTTTGCCTTAAAAAAGGGGTTCCTTGAAGCCCCTAAACACATATGCCTGCAACTCTGCCAACTTGTGCAATTGAACGCGGTTATTTTCTCTTTTACTTTTCTGCAAAGAGACATTTCTTTATTTCTTGAAACGAAAATGGGGATGGGGGCGGGGGTGGTGTCTCACTCCTGGGATTTGCTTGCGGGGTGTATTTGAGAGCAGGGGTGCCCATTCCCTCCAAGCTCAATGGCTCAAATCCCTCCCCCTCCCCCACAAAATTTTTCACAACCCTATTGCGATTTTTATCCCTCTTTTTTTAGCCTACTTTTTCGTTAAAAATAAAAATAAAAGAGACGAAAAAAGTGTTAAAAGTAGCTTAATGCGTCTAAAGCCGGCCACCTTGTCTAGTGGTCAGAGTAGTCTGCCATGGATGGTGTGGCCCCGGGCTCGAGTCCCGGCTTGGGCATGGATGTGCTTTCTCTCTCCTGTCCTTTCTTTGTATGAATGCGTTGTTGTGTGAAAGGTTGCCTACCCTATAAACGGGTACCTATGGCATGCATGTACTGTGGAAGTCGGCCTTCACACCAAATAACGGTACAGTTGGAAAAGTGAAGCAAAAGTGAAAAGTCGGTCGGTCTGTCTGCCCCCCCTAATAACTTTTGAATGAACATTCAGATTTTGACAAACTTTTTTTTGTTGGAAAGATCTCGGCGAGTACAGCTCATTCCCATATTTGATTTTTCGATTTGAACAATTTTTAGTTCAACTTTGAGCCGTTCAAACAACCTGTCCCGCGATATTATTTTTTTAGTTAACAGTCCGATTTGAACAAACTTTTTTTTTCTTCGAAAGATATTTTCAAGCATACTTCATTCCCGTATCTACATTTTCGATTTGAACAATTTTTCGTTCAACATTGAACCGTTCAAACAAGCTGTCACGCCTAAAAACTTTTGAGTGAACAGTCCGATTTGAATAAATTTTTTTTTTTGTTCGAAGCATCTCGGCAAGGATACTTTATTACCGTATTTAAATTTTAAATTTGAACATTTTTGGTTCAACATTGAACCGTTCAAGCAACCTTTCCCCACCTAATAACTTTTAAATGAGCCGTCCGAATTGAATAAACTTTTTTTTTTTTGTTCGAAAGATCTTATCAAGAATACTTCATTCCCGTTTTTAAATTTTCGATTTGAACAATTTTTCGTTCAACATTGAACCGTTCAAACAAGCTCTCCCTCTAATAACTTTTGAGTGAACAGTCCGATTTAAACGAACTTTTTTTTGTTCGAAAGATCTCGGCAAGGATACTTCATTAAATTTTTAGGTTGAACATTTTTTCGTTCAACATTGAACCGTTCAAGCAACCTTTCTCCACCTAATAATTTTTAAGTGAACCGTCCGAATTGAATAAACTATTTTTGTTCGAAAGATCTCGGAGAGACTCATTCCCATATTTCACTTTTCAATTTGAACCATTTTTCGTTCAATGATAAACCGTTCAGAAAAAATTTTAACTTGAGCGCCTACTGGGAAATTTAAATTGGATGTTGATTCTGAACTTAAAGGCGGATTTCCTTCAAACTAACTTTGTAAGAAAACGGTTTTGATAAAAAATGTACGTAAAGTACTTTTCTGAAAAATCTTCTGTGAGGACTCTGATTCCGACTCCGACTCCGCAAACATGGCGGAAATGCAGGCTCAGAAAAAAATGACTGACTGGGCAGACGATTTTTTGTTTATTTATTCCTTTTTTTTTTGTTTAATTTATTATTATTATTTTTATTTTTATTTATTTTTTTTTTGGCAGACGATTTTTTTTGTTTACAAATTTTTTTTATTTACGAGAGCATTTTATTCTTTATTTATATTTATCAACTGGCAACGGATTAAAAATAAAATTCGAGACATTTTATTTACGAACGACGTTTTTTTTTTCCTTTTTTTGATAAAATGTGTTGTGATGTTTTTTGTACTTTTATTTTATTTATTAATATTTTTTCTTTTGAAAACGATTGTGAAATTTTTCTACGGAAGAACTATAACAATTACATTCTTTAAAAGGTGTAACTGTTTTATTTTCTCGTTTATTTACTTTTTACGTGTCCTTTTCATCTGATGAGAGGGGTATATTTTGCTTTTATAAATCAGCTTTAAGTGCTATAAAGGTATGTTTGACATAATTTTCAATTTCAGATATTCAAGAGACTATTGATCAGATGCTAGAATGCCGATGTCGATGTACGGGAAAGTAGGCTCGTTTAGTTCTTGACAGAACTTCTTGTATTTTGTTTATTTTTTAACATATCATTTATTTATTTTTTAAATATTACGTATTTATTTTTTTAAATATTATAATTTATTTTTTTAATTTTATTTATTTATTTTTTAAATAATTTTTAATTATTTTTTAAGTAAAACTATTATTATTTTTTATATATATAATTTTAAATTTTTAAAGTACTAGTTATGCGCAGGATAGAATCGCTTTTTTTTCCCTCCAGACATTCCAAGCACAAGCGCACACACACACACACACACACACACAATAAATAAATAAATGATAATGAGGAAATAACTTAAATTAAAAAAAAATTAATGAATAATTTACATTAAAAAATCAGTAAATATAATTCAATTTAAAAAATAAATTAATAAATAATTTAAATAAATAAATAAATTAGTTTAACCCTCCCCCCCCCTAAAAAAATTTGATGGCCCACATTGCGCCATAATCACCCCCCCCCTGTGGGCACCCCATTTTGAGAGGGTATATTTTCACTCTTGGGGTACTAAAAACTTCTGACCAAGACATGTTTTCAAAAGGGTTACATCTTTCAATTCAACCCTTTTTCCAACCCCTCCCATTTTGCTCTTAAAACCCTCAAGGATTCTCCGAACCTCGAATAACTGAAATACAAGTGTTTCGGTCACATATTTACTTATATTCGTGCAAAGGTATGATCCTGGAAAAAGAGTAGGTTATCATTTACCGATTCAACAGAGTTAAGTATTGTCCGTCCGTGAAAACCGCGCTTAGCACTCACGAACCATTCCATTTAAAAGAGAGGTGATGGATTGTGAGTGGGAACTTTCCGAAGTTTTCAATTTAAAAGTTGCATTATTTGCTATCCTTTTGACTTATTCAACTAAACTATGTATTTGAAATTAGCATCGTTCTACATTGTTTGATACGACTCGAAATGCTTCTTATCATTTTTCTCCTTATTGTTTTCTTACCTATTACCCCTATTTTGTTAAGATCAGAGAAGAACTGACGCATGCCTACATACGTGGAAGGTTTCTCCTAAGAAAATCAAACAGTAGAGTGAAATTAGCGAGACAGTGAAATTAAAGAGTGAGGGAGTGAGGTAAAGCTTACGTTAAAATAAAAGAGTCTGGTCCTCGACTACACCACTTTTTAGTTATACCACATTTTTCATCTTTTTTTTCCTATGAATTTGTGCTCTTTTGTCTATCTTTTTCCATCCAAGTTTATATGTTTGGCTGGTGAAAGTAATTTTTCGTAAAAAGGGGTCCATAACTCCCTACCCTAAATATTTGGCGGACACGGGTGAAATTATTTTTTATTATGTTTTTTTCTTTCTCATATGAAGCGAATGATTTCCTTCTATAATAGATATGTTTTAATGAAATGATAACATTGAGTTCCCCCCTCCTCCCCCCATTAAACTAATTTGATTAATTCTCTAAGTTAGTTATACAATAAGATCAACTTTAAAGTGTACTTGTTTTACTTTTCTAATTGCATATGCATTCAAAAGCATCTCACTTAGATTTTTTTTTCATTCTTTATTTTGATAAACACAATACATAATTAAACCAATGAGTATTGGTTGAACTTCATGGTAAAAGCCTAAGAAGTTAGTTATTAAATAAAAATTCTTTAAAACTGTGATGTGCTCAATGCTTGTAAACGGTCAAGTTTTACAACTGCTATGCTATTTTTGATAAAATTTTTATTTGAAAAAGTAGATTTTTTCCCCTTCCAAATAAGTCTATACATAATGTGTTTGAAGTCCTTGATCTATCATTGAGTTCGCAAGAAACTTTCGCACTGGTCTTTCTTGATCTAGTTGCAATTCGGAAAATACCCTAAGCATACTCCGTTTATTATTTTTCTTCCAAAACAGATGAATAAATAAATCACACGGGTTTTACTGTGACGTACTCATTAATATGTCCCTATGTTCTTCGATGCTGTACTTAACGTAATTCCCCTAGCTAAATAAAATTAAAAGCTTTTATTATTAAAACTCATAAATGAAGGGGCAAGTGGATAAAGGTGATATGTGACAATTTTGGAATAGCATACTTTATACCATGGATGAAAGTGAAAAGGTAATAGTTTTTTTATAGTTTTTCTAGAAATTTAAAAAATTGTCACATATCACCTTTATTCACTTGCCCCTTCAGCGGTGTATGTGAGTTGAACACACACTAACAGAGTTGACGCAATTGAACACACACTAATTTGAATGTAAATAACTCGGCAAAATTCAAATGTCACATATCACCTTTATCCACTTGACCCTTCAAATAAAAAATGCCGCGAGTAACAGTTCTTTTCATGGTCAGTACTTAATGCCTATGTTTTCCTGAAACGTTTATCGAGATCCTATATTGTAGTTTAATTGCAAGAAGTTCATCCAGAGCTAAACGAGCTTACTTTAAATACTAGTACAGATTTTTGAGCACTTAGTTCTCCCTCTCAATAGGTTTGGATTACAACTTATCACATTTGTACTTTTATAGGATAATGTGGATTTCTGTCTGCTATCTGACTCTGAAGTGAAACATTGTCAGGGATTGACAGACAGACAGACAAATTTTTCCACTTCATAGCCCAGGGCTCTCAGATTTTTAATTCTTATATTTATTTAATAACATTAGAATGGGGAGAGTTTGTAACAGGAGGGGTTAGATTATACCAAATAAATTGTAATATAGTAATTATGAGGTAGAATGCTGTTTTTTTTTCTTTTTTTTTTTAATAACAGATCGAAGGTTTGAAATGTTCCGCCCTCTCCTTTATCATTCACGTAACTTAATTTAACCTATTTATATTGTTATTGGTGGTGGCATCTATGCTGACTCTCACACACACACATAAATGACCGCGTAAACACACATAAACTCACATGTTCACACAAATACACGCACACACACCTATCGCAATTCGTAATTGCGAAAACCATCGTTTGAATTCAAGAAATCAAAATTCAAATTAATTTAACCAAAAAAAAAAAAAAGAAAAATGACGAAAAATAAAAAACGAAGGTTATGATTGGTGAATTAATAAAAAAAAAATCAGCTCAGAAAAATTATTTTAGATTACGAAGAACTTTCAATTATCATTTTTTATTCTTTCATCAAAAATGACTTCAAATTGGAATTATAGAACGCGCAAACGTAACTGAGCTTAGACAAAGAGCTTAGCAAAATCACGAGCTAAGTTATTGCTTTAACATACGACAATGGAATTTCAGGAAAGTTTAAAGAATAGTTTGATAATAATTATTTGATTTTTTTTTCTTACTCAAAATGGACTCTCAAAATAAAATGCATAAAACGGGAGGGGATAAACCCAGAGGTGATGGGTTAATCAAATCCAAACACAGATGGAGATTAAGTATTCCTTTCATGTTAAAACATGTTTTCATGTTTCATGTTTTTCATGTGTGTGGTGTGTTATTCACTTCACTTTTCCTTTCCGCATTTACCCTTTGTGTTTAAGATTTAAAAAAAAATATGTGTGTTCTAGCACGTGATATCTGTCATAATATTAGGTGTGGCTTTCGGGTAAAAAAAAAAAGTCGTGTACCATTCATTGCATAAAATAAGATAGAAAACCAAAGTGTTGCTCGAAATGCGGCGAAAAAATTTTCAAAATGATTTGAAATCTAGATGTTGTCTTCGATTTGTCATACATATCGAAACATCCGGCAAATGCAAAAAAAGATGCTTCCCACGCCGGGAATCGAACCCGGGCCTCCTGGGTGAGAGCCAGGTATCCTAACCACTAGACCACGTGGGAGTTGCTTAGGGTAAGTTTTTAAGTATATAAAAACTAAGTAAAATTAATTAAAGGAATTTATTTCAAATTGATTATTTTTTACGCCTTAAATTTCCACAGAAGGGAATTCAAGCTTCAGACTCAATGTTTTGAGCTCTGAATTGTAGGGGCATGACGATATTAAGCAATAAATTAGACGTTAAACGGATACAGCGAAGATTGAATTTTCTAGAATTCAATTCAAGTCAAACATAAATTAGAATCTGAAAAAAAATCTTTTGTTGAATTATCTTCTGGTTTTAAAAGAGTATGATTAGCTAATTTCGTTTTAATTTTTATTTTTTGCTTGCACATTCACTAGGACGGTTTCTGTTCATAGAAATTTTAGTGCTGCCATCTCTTGCACAAGTTTAGAAGCAAATTAATTTTAGAATGTTGCTTTAAGCTTGTTCAACCAAAACTTGATAAAAATTATTTCTCTAAACCAATCTACCTTCTTGCTGTCTAAAATCTCACAAAATAAGAAATTTTCGCTAAAACACAACTTTCGGATAAAAAGAATTTTCACTCAATTTCACCCCCCCCCCCCCCCACACCATCTGTATCTGATTAATTGGTGTCTAATCCAGATAACTTTTGCTTCTTATTGGGATCGAATTTTGACGCATCATCGTCACTGCAGATAAATATGAGTCAGCAGCTGACAAACAACAAGAAGAGAACTCATCAAGATTTAGAACTGTATTAATCAGGTATTACAAGGGTAAGTCAGAGATAGATGACCACACAGGGGCTAATTTAGGGAAGAGGCGATGGGGGGGGGGGGGGCAAGACACACTTTGTCACTCTTTACACTAAAGCTGAATTCTAAAATCATAAATGTTCAAATGAACCTTTTTTTTTTAATAAAATAAATTTAAAAACGCTACTATTACGCCCGAGAAACCACAAGCATTGCATTATTAATACGAACACGAACTAAGTTTTTGATGTAATATTTGCTTAGAAATAGGAAGTCTGAAACTCTTATCCTTGAAAAATTTCCAAATGGTACCTATTAAAAATGGCATCGACAATTTTTGGTGACTTTAAAAGTTGAAATTTTTTTTGAAATAAGTCTTAAAAGCGACTTTAGGCTATCTTTGATTTATTGGGGGGGGGGGGGGGGGTTATAGGGCAGCAAAATCCTCCTTGGCAATTCTCCAAAACTGTAACTTTAAAAACGCAATTTTAGACTATTTTTGACATAGTTGAGAACAAGAGACACCCTCTCTCCCCCTTTCTTTGCTGCTTATTGTATAGATTTCCTAGAAAAAAGATCACAGCGGTAAAAATGCACTACAAAAAGGTTGTTGTAAGGAAAATTTTCTGGGGGAGCTGAGCCGGTCCGAAATATTCCAGGGGAGCCCAAGCTCCCCCAGCTCCCCCGGTTCCTAGGCCCCTGGCCGCACCTTTGAGGAACTCACGACTGGTAAATTTTCAATATTGAAGTTCAAAAAAGGCATTTTTAGATTATCTCTAATTCTAGCAGACGGGAGGCGTAGGGCTTTCCTCAGGACACGTTTTGCAATTAAAGTTCCAAAAGGTCAACATTTGTAAACCAAGATGTTATCTGCCGTGGGCAGGTAAACGGCAGTATCTACAAAAATGAGTTTTCGAGATATTTGAAGAAACGCGTTTTTGATTTCCCACAAAGATCAATAAAACATTGAACTTCGAACATAGACGATACTATATGTTTATACCGATATATTTTTTGGGTAATCGATTGAATTTTGATTTTGCAAGCGCAAAGAGAGGTAAAGCAGATACTGCCCTTTACCTGCCCTTTTCACTCTAATTGTCATGCGGAATTGACTGGCAGTCGGCAGTAACTGCAGAGTATGCTACTAAATGTCCAATATTTATACATATTCGACAGCATGCGAAGTAGATATGTTATTACGAAATATATTATTGCATTGTGAATGATATGTTTTATTTTAAAATATACATAAATACCGTGTTCCTTGATATAGATTTAATATAAACGAACGCGAAATATAATTAAAAAGTATAATGAAACTGTATTGTATTATGCAAAATATGATGCAAAACTTGATGATTCTTCAGCCATTTTTACTTTCTTTTACTTAGTGAAGGAAGTATTGTGATCACGAAGAAAATTTCACTCAAATTTCGGTCTATATTTTAATTTTGCTTGCCCCCGAATGAATGTTGAGTAGTTTTTTCGACCTATCAGCACGTGCATATGTACCTACTAACATATAAACAGCCGAAATATCCTTTTCGACCATGCCCCAGTTAATTACGATAAGTTTTCTCGTAACGTCTGTATGTACGTATGTATGTACGTACGTATGTTTCTATGTATGTGCGTATGTGTGTATGTCGCATAACTCAAAAACTATATGCCGTAGAAGCTTCTAGTCTGGTATGTAGGCTCTGAGGGTGGTCTAGTTGTGCACCTCCCCTTGTGGTTGCATTCGAATGTTCCCAAGGGGGTCTTTTACCCCTTTGTGGGCTAAATCAATGTTAATTTCAATGCAAATTGAGTAATATGATTTGGTACAACCACTTGGTGATATATCGCCAAACTTTTGGTCGCCAAGTGTTTGCCGCCAAGTTGGCGACAAATTTGGTGAAAAAATGATTTTTTTTTAAAATTTGGATTCAATTTAGCGCTATTGGGCATATTTTGTGAAGAAATCACTTAATAATTTTAAAATTGACGATATTTAGAAAATAAATCATTGAAAACATTATTTTGCATTGATTCGGGACAAACTGGGGGTGTAAATGTTTGAATTGTTATCTTGCTCACTCTAATGTACTATTTTAACACTTGAGGTATTTATTATGGAACTTAAAGGTAAAAGGAAGTAGTGTGGCGTTCACATAAGATGTTTTAAAATTACTACAAATCAGTTAATGCTTTGTAATTTGCATCAAAACAAGAAATCACTTTGAGAAAAAGAGCGCTTGAAATGCTTGTTGTGCTGACGATTTTTTTTATAGCACTATTAAAACAGCTAGGGATTAAACTACAAAAACTATCGTCTGTTAGTATGAAAGCAACTGTAATTGAAAGAAAACAAAACAATGTAAATAAAATCATTTCACTGCTGCATTTTTGTTTGTCGTCTGCCAAGTTTGGCTTGTGTATCTTTGAAATCGTGAAAAATATTGTCTGCTAGTGGAGAGAAACTTTATTTGAAAGAAAAACATGTGGTATGGACCCCACACTACTTCCTTTTACGTGTACATTTTTTTAGTAGATGCCGTAAGTGTTAAAATAATGCTTGGAATGAGCAAGATGACAATTCAAACATTTACACCCCAAATGTACCACGAAACAAAGCAAAAAATGATTTACAACAATTCATTTTCAAAATATCGCCGATTTTAACATCATTCAGTGGATTTTTCGCAAAATACCGCCAATCGCGCTAAATTGAACCCTAACTCATAAAATAATTTTTTCGCCAAATTTGTCGCCAATTTGGCGATATGTCACCAAGTTGGCGACAAGCACTTGGCGACTAAAAGCTTGGCGATATATCGCCAAGTGGTAACGCCGATTTATATCACTTCAGTCTGCTTTGATATTAACACTGATTCACCCCCAAAAGGAATAAAACACCCCCTTGGGAACATTCAAGTGCGACCAATGACCTCCCGTGACCTCCCATTAGGGCACCCCTACTTTCGCTTAGTTTAAGTACAGAGGAAAACGATTTTTGCGGCTTGATGCAAGTTTTGCACAGCGATTCATATTATGTTCATCCTGCAGACATGTAGATACTGCCGTTTACCTGCCCATCGTAACGGAAAATGCAGTTACTGCTAATTACCACTGGTTAAAAAACAGTTTTTTTTCATCGGAAACCAAAAAAAGATGCTTGTACCATAAAACTAATGTAACATAGATTTCAAAAATTCAAAAAAATGAAAATCGAAAATTTTGCAGTTACTGCCCTTTACCTGCCCACGGCAGTTATGTAAAGGATACGTAATAAAATCCAATCGCTTCCGGGGCATTTCACGGTATTTGTGACATAGGGGTGTCCGTAACAAAACTTTTTAAAAGTTTAAAATTTTTACATGTATTGAAAAAGTACATTTTAAAGTATATGAATATCATATTTTTTTCATAGTTAACTTTATATTATGTTTGTAATTGCACTCGGAACATTGAAAATGCAATTTTCACTGTTTCGGACTATACATTGAATTTTTCTTTAAATCTGGCTTTACTTTTTCTTTATATCTACAATCATCTTTTTCACAATTCATAACTTTTTATAGAACCCACTTTTTGATTAAAATGTTTAGCTATGTTAGAGATGAGCCTTTATTTTATCTCAAATTACCAGTTTTGGCTTGAAAATCAGTTTAATCCAGATTTAAAGAAAAATTCAATGTAGAGTTCGTAACTGAAAATTGCATTTTCAGTGCAATTGCAAACATAATATAAAGTTAACTATGAAAAAAATCTGACGCACTTTTTCAATATGTGTAAAAATTTTTAACTTTTAAAAAATTTTGTTACGGACACCCACCCCTAATGTCATAAATACCGTGAAATGCCTTGAAACATTTTTCGATCCGCGCTTGGATGGCCATGATTTTTTCAAAAGCCAGTTTGGTCCACACTATATATAACTCGTTTGTGGGATGGCTATTAGGGTAAGCCGAAAAAGGTCATTTTTTTTTTTCTTTTGAAATCCATTTTTGGCTAGCGTGCATATCTAGCCGGTTCCCTTTGACCTTGAGAAATAGAAAAAAAAGAGAAAAAATGCATTTTTTGTAAAAAAAAAAAAAAAATTCAAATAATTTCTTGGGATGCAATGAAAATATTATGTAATGAGTTAGTAAGTGTCCGTAAAATGTTTTATCGATTTTGGCGAATAATTAACCGCGTCTTTCTGGCATCCAAAATCGGTGAAAAATGGAAAAAAAAAACAGATTTTCAAAAAAATCAGTGCGCAAATTATTTTTTAATCATTTTTTATCAATTAAATTATTGCAATTAATCATACTAACTAGCTGCCAGGGCAGCTAGATTAGCTTCCTGCGTCATGTTGATGCATAACGTCCTCCCTCTCTAACTTTTACCTCATTCTGAAGTTATATTATTTAATAGAATTTAATGTTCATTCGATTTCAAGACATACCACGCACGTGGCCCGGCGTTGCACGGGCACTTCATGCCTTTAAAGTAGTGAGGAAATTTTCAAGAAACTACTCCCCGCCAAGGCGGCTCGCTTACAGGCGCTTCACGCCTTTACTTTTTTCCTATATAAAAAAAATCATTCGAATTATTGAGATGCTTCACGCCTTCAAGATGGTGAGGAAAGTTTCAGTAAGTTCAGCTCGCTCAAAGGTAAAAAGCAGACATAGATACTCAGTTTTTAATATAAGTAGATGGCTCTTCAACAAATAAATGTTTCAAAATATTACCAGTAGCTAGAGATAAAAATTCTACGTAAGTGGCCCGCTTATGAGTTTCGTGTTTGATTTAGTTAAGCCTTCATTCAAAATTCTCATTATCATTGTTATTACTGTTTCATAGCAACGACGGTTTGCAAGAATGGATTTCATATTTAATCATTTATTAGGCTTAATCGCTTTAAACTTGACTACTTATTAATTGATATCTTCGCTAATTAAAATCGTATAATTATATCAATTGAAACTAATGAAGCCTGAAAAATTACCTATCTATCGGTACCTGGTTCGACTTTCAGCTCATTGGCATTCAGGAGAAAGAAGCGTGACATAGAAAGAAAGATAGTTAGAAAGATAGAAAGAAAGATAGTTAGAAAGATAGAAAGAAAGATAGTTAGAAATATACTCAGTTTTTAATATAAGTATATAATTCATTTATTCTGTTATAGTATCACATATTTTCTGAAATTAGCCTAAGAGAGAATATCTATTTTTTTTTTAAATCTGCAAATTAGAAATTTTTATAATACGTCGTCACGTGTATTGAATATTAGGTGTTCGAATAGTATTGGACCTTTTTGTAAAGCGTTGAAGTTATTTTCTAGCTTGGAGTTCAGCACGAATATGTCCATCTCTTGCAGTTTCACCAAACTTTTATTAAAGTTTAAGATATTCGTTTTACAAAACGTTCAACAGGCAGTTATAAGAGAGATAACAGGAAAATTCCTCGAAAGGATTCCTTGAATTCTGGAAGTTGATATTCGCATATTTCTTTCAAGTCTTTTCAGGTGCATTGTAAGAGATATCTGTTGCAGCACAGTTTGACCAATCAAATACATTAACATAATCAGCTGTTTTGAAATCGAGTTTAAGAAGCTCGAGCTCTTTGTCTTCTTTTTTTCTAGCCGTGAGAATGAAAGTGAGCTCCTTGATGCATTCTTAACTAATGAATTAAATAACATTGGTAAATATAGCTCTTCGAGATTATCAAAATGTGCATTGTTTCAGAAAAAAATTTAGAATAAACTATGGCTTTCTCTGGAAACTGCCTTACAAAAAAAAATTCTCCAGAAATGTTGAGTAATTATAATGGCAGTTCATTTTCATTTTTATTTCAAACCACATTAAGCAGCACAAACCTTCTTAACATACTTGCTGAGTAGCATAAGGTTTTGTAATGGACTCGGAATACCTATGAACATTGTACAAATGTAGCAAACGGTTTGCAGTGGCCGGTAATGTTGGCCGAAAAAACGCATTTGGAAATTTGTTTTTGAATAGTGTGGAAAAGTTGCTAAATAGGCCTGTTAAACCTTAAAATCAATGAATAAAAAGTAGTTTTGATATTAAGTAACTGAAATATAACGAAAATCATACGTAAGCGTTAGTTATAACTTATAAATACTGAAACTTAATAAATTTGAAGTGATGTTTGCTTACTGATTTAAAAAATTGTTCACACTTAAATAAAACTATCCTATACAAGACTTTCATTTTTTCGGCTCCGGTTCCAGTTTTTTCCTTTTGTTTTTGGACGGCACCCAATAGATGCTGGTGTTTCTGAGAAAACTTTACTACCATTTAAGAAATAATGTTTAATAATGTAGAGTCCATGAGTCTCATAAAATATTTCATTTGGAGTCAATGGGATGGAAAGGCAGAGTAATTCGAATACATGAGACATACGTTAAAAGACTTAAATAATGAAATACATGTCAGCTGCATACTAAAGAGATACCACTAAGGCATCTTATTCTGGAAATGGATGATTGCAAAAAAGGACAGCATTAATATTCTGCACCTATCAGAGATAATCTATAATATTGCAAAAAATCCAGTGGTCAAATTTAATAAAACTGATTACACTATTTAGGCTTTGGATATTAAAAATATCAAGAATCTGAGCACCGAATAACAGTATATGAATCGATTATGTCTTGTCATAAAAGAAAACAGTTGAATTGATACCGAACTGTTTTTTTAGAAAATCCAAATTTTTTTTTTCATTATTCTCCAATTTTCGATGCCAAAAAAGCGCGGTTAAATATTCACCAGAATTGATAAAACATTTTATGGACACTTATAGCTCATTATATAATATTTCCATTGCATCCCAAGAATAATGAATTTGGAAGTTTTTTTTTTTTTTTTTTCTCTAGCTCATGGAGCAACTTTTTGCACGCTAACGAAAAATGTCCAAAAAATATTTTTTCGGCCGACCCTAATGGCCATCATACCCGATCAATCAGGACAAACGGTCATAAGTCATCAAACAAGAAGGACCCAAACTCAAATGTAACCTATGCACCGGTATGCAATAAGATCAAAACAACTCTAAAGCATATTTGATGTTAAAAATCAACGTAAATAAAGCACAGTTCTCTTACAGCTTTTATGTTGTTTGTTGAGCTTCTTGCACTGAGGAAGGGGCTCCATTGTAGCCTTGAAATAGCTATTTGCTGTACTTTCTACCTTATTTGTGCTTTATTTACGTTGATTTTGAACTTCAAATATAGTTCAGCACAAAGCTTATTTGATCATTTTTCATTTAACTCTAAAGCATGTTTCCATTGCTTCTCGTAGCCTAAGTTATGTTTAAATGAAAAGGATGTGATATTTCACATAATTTCAAGGTATATTTAAAATTAAAATCATGGAAATTGATCACTTTTATTTGAAATAATGAGTCATGCCGAAGATACGAGACCCTAATATTATCAACTAACAATCAACTGACCGTCAGCGCTGTATAACAAATCGTAAACGAAAAAAAAAAAAAAAAAATACGGGCGTTGGTCATCTCTCCCGTAAGGCCATCTAACCCGTTTTCAAATAACAGTATTTTAAAAATAGCGCCAAAACAAGAAAATAATTTCTTTTCTGCGCATGTGTATTGTGTTGGGGAAGCTAGGGAGACTTGACTCAACTTTTGGTTTTTTATTTTTCAATTTTTTTTGTGTAATTGTTAGAGCTCAATAAAAATATATATATAAATACCATGTTGTTTTGTCCATTATTGTGACTGAAAATAATAGCATAAATCGAAGAAGAAATGGTTCACTAAAATTATATGCCATATTATAACATGCTACATTTGGGTCAAATCTCAGTTGCAGGGTATAGGGAGACTTGACCCAATGCTTAGGGAGTCATGACTCACCTTATGAATGTAAAATTATTCATAGATATTAAGATCAAAATCACAGGTTTGATAATGTGAGTGGAAACTTTCCAAAGTTTGCAATTTAAAACTTGCGTTTTTTTGCTATCCTCTTGATGTATGCAACTAAACTATGCATTTGAAATTAACATCCTTCTACGTTGTTTGATACGGCTCAAAATACTTCTTATTATTCTTTCCCTTATTGTTATCTTACCTATCACCCCTATTTTGGTAAGATTAGAGAAGACCAGCTTAATATTAATAGCAAATTATGTATGGAAGTTCAATAAATTAGACCTTTAAGTGTCGCAAAATGTGTAGATTGTGTCGAACAACAAATACACAAATTGAAATTTTAAGAAACTTTAGAGAAACATTTGAAAATTTACGAAACAATATAAACATATAAAAAGAACAAACGAAAAGGATAAGGCAGCACATTACCCATGTTTGTTCTTTTTATATGTTTATATTGTTTCGCAAATTTTCAACTGCTTCTCTAAAGTTTCTTAAAATTTCAATTTGTGTATTTGTTGTTCTACACAATCTACACATTTTGCGACACTTAAAGGTCTAATTTATTAAACTTCCATATATAATTTGCTATTAATGTTAAGCTGCTATAAAAGCGCTTGTTTATTTTGCAAAATTTAACTAATTTTCCATCTTGCATACACAAGTATAAGTGTATAGGTATAAGCCTATAACGTAAAAATGTGGGTGATTAAAATATGGGAAAATGAGAAACAGAAAAATAGAGCAATTAAAAAAGGAGTGCAATGTGCAAACTAGCTCACCGGAAAATTATATATATATATAAGACAAAATGATGCTCAAAAATGTAAACTTAAAACTCTTACGAATTTTGTTTTTTAGATAAAGTTTGAAAATGTCCGCTCACACTTCAAACTCTTAAACATCTTGCTTTAAAAAAAAATACTAAAGCAATACAAGAATTGGCTTTTTTTTTTCATTAAAAATTTTAGTTCATTAAAATAACATGATTTTTTTGAAAAGATTACATCAATCTCGCATAAAATACTCAAATATTTTGAAGATGGAATGATCAATGCATAGTATATCTGAGCCCATAACTTAAAAAAATTAAAAGTATTAACAAGGTGCATTCTTTTTAAAAAATTTTCTCTTATGCTTGAATAAAAATTAAGTTCTTCCGAAAGTTCTTTTTTCCCTTTCTGAACTTGAAACATTCGTGGTTCCTCAAAAAAAAAAAAAAAAAAAAAAATCCTGTATTTTTACTGATTTCCTCTATTTTCGTATATTCACGTTATGGTGTTCATAGCGATCAACACTTTCAGAAATGCACTCTCAAAATTGACGATATTTTCTTTGTTTTTGATGAAATCACTTCCAAGAATATAACCCGAGCGAACATTTCGTCAAATTGAAGAAACTGCTTTCGTCATTTTTTGGGGATGAATTTCGTCAAATGTAGCGAAATATTTCTTTATCCTAGTATCGTCAGATTGACAATCATTTTCGTAGTTTTGACAACATTACTTTCGTCACATTAACTTCGTTGTAGTTGAGCATGTTAGTTTATTCAATTTTTGAGTATTCGGTTTTTTATTTTAGTTGATATTTTATCATATTCGATTGCATCATAACTTTATGATTTTATAACCATAATTTCTCTCTTTTTATATGTGGTCTCCCACAACAGAAAAATATTAGAAATCGTAGAGGAAAAGAGGCACAGGACAAAATTCGACTAATGTAGAAATTCAGAAGTTTAATTTCTTTTTAAAAAAAGCAGTTAACACTTTGTCATTAACTACCTATTTCTTATTTTGCTCTGTTAACAATGCAGGAATAAAATTTTTAGAATCAATGCAATAAATCACAAGAAAACAGTACAGGTACGACTCATGAATGCAGTGAATTAGTAGATCAATAGGTTGATTTCATTGCATTTTCTGAAAATTATTAGTTTTATTTTTTTTAATGCACGATAGCTCTGATTTGACTGTCCGAACTTTTGATGATGCTTAAATAAAGACTGATAAATTGTTTTTGTATTCATTTCTTAATAGGCATTGAGCTAATAGTTAAAACAAATATGTAAATGAAGTAAAGTCATAAATTAAAAAAGCTAAGTTTTGAGACTAAGATTTTAAATCTTGATATAAAATTACAAAAATCATTTCACTAAATTTTACTAACCCTCAGCACCAGTAAGTTTTATACATGCAACTCCTAAAATGCACAATTGGTTTACATCATGAAACAACTAACTGTTAAGTCTGGACTCAGATTAAAATAAAAATAGCAGTAACAAAAATAAAAATTCTTACCTCCTGTCTGCAATAAAAGTGGCTCAAAAAGGGCAACAATAGAGTGAGTAGATTTTAAAATATACTAACACGCCCTTTTGTTGCCCATTTTGATTCTATTCATTGCGATGAACAAAGTCTTAAAAATGTTGAACAAGGAAACGCGGGATACCGCATAATCACCTGACATCACATGAAAAGATCCAAATTATTTTTTCAGTCAATTTGATTAACTACGCAGAATCCTGGAATAATTCTTATTCAACGGTGTTCTTCGAAGCATTTTCAAATTGAAACAAAATGGCACACATAATAACGTCCCGCCAGAGGAATACGATTAAATAACATTCGCATGTGATGTTTTTTGTTAAGTAACTATCCAAACGACGAGACACAGATTTCCTCTTTTTCATGCTAATGCGAATAATACAAGTCGTTTTCACAGAATCTTAAACATGCATATTAATTCTCGATGAACTTTTGCTGTGCACTTTGATTCAGTTATGAATCAGTTATGCTGCCGAAAACTCCGTCGTATCTGCGCACGCGCCAAGTCTCTTCAGACTGTCTCTAACTTCCTCGTTCGGTATTTCAACTACAAAACCGGGTAAATTCCGTTTTTGTAATTCACGGCTCGGTAATTCACGGAATATTTCCGTTTTTTTTTTTTTTTTTACGGAAAAGATATGTTATGAAACAAAAACGGAAATTTCCTGTTAAAATCAGTAAAAATCGTCCTGAAAATTCAGTTTTTTTTAACAGTGTACGCAGAAGGTTTTACCTAAGAAGATTAGACAGTAGTGCTATTTATTTTGTTCAAGAATGTGTGCCGAGTACATCTCATGAGTGTCATCATAAGGCACAAGCAGATAGCACACCATCAGGTTCTTTTCCCTTTAAGTTTTAATTTGTTAATTTTTTTGCATAAGGGCGATTTTCTGTAAACTCGTAATTTGCTGTCCGGACCAAGTATTTTAAAAATAATAAAGTGTAATGAAGTAATTATCACTCTTAATACAAGTAAAGCATTAATACTTCGTAGCCCAATTCTATTTGGAGCGATAACATTTTCTTTCTAGAAATTATCTAAGTACCAAAAACACAGTCCCCTGGCTGTCCCAATCCAATAGTTTAACACTTAAAGGCAATATTTCAAAAATCCTATTAACACTACATAAATTTGACGATTAATATCTAAAAATAGAATAATGAAACTATATCTTTTTTATGAAATAAGGTCTAATTACGTATTTCTAAAACTTAAAATTGTCATGTGAATTCTGTCCGGAAGACAAAAAGTCTTTGCAGAAAGTCTTTGAAAATGATGGTCTTTATTTTGAGGAATATTTTTTTTTTTTACTTGGCAAATAAAATTTCCATTATATGCAAACTTTACGAACTTTTAGGAAAACATAATACTACAATTCTTCGTTGAGTCCTCTCTTCGGGCCGCCCCGAATTATAGACTAATCTGACATCTCATTGGCCCTGCCTAAGAGCATGATATCACGTATGAACAGTCAATAAACAAGAAAAAAAAGAGCTTTTTTTTCTTTGAAATTAATTTCCTCTTGTTCATTAAAATGCTTTTATAAAGGAAAAGCTAAAAAAAGAAACATTTTACTTATTGAGACAAAAGTAGTTAATAAATATAAAAAAACTCTTTTCCTTTAAGTCCTCTCACGCAAAAGTACTTCAACCCAAGCACTAAGCTCTTGAATAAAGATTTGAGATCATTACGAGAACAACATCGTAATTCAGCATAATTTCAATTTAAGACTACTCCGCTTTCAGAGGATGGCACTTATTAGCATCACGTACATCGGGCGAAAAAATATTATACATTTGTCAAAGCATATGCAGATTCCGTCGTACGGATACATGTTTATGCCGCACGGATTGTTTCACATCTGAAGAGATCGTGATACAGAACTACAGGTGAAATTTATCGCCATTGTTCTACGTGAGCCACGGGAGGAGAAACCGTTACACAAAACCCGCGTCGCTTCGTCGAATGGAGCGTTTATCTTTTTCCGTTCGAGAATCGCTTAATTGACTGAAGTCGTGCCACTTTTTTGTCCAACTTTTTCTCGGAAACAAAAGGAAACATACTAAAAATAAGGACGTACGGTTATTATTCTTGCAAATTTTGTCACTTTTCGCTGTTGGGTGAGCGTGTTTCACTATTTTTCAATGAAATTCGCTTGTTGGATGGTATGCGTTTGAAGTTTATTACGTAAATTTCAGGTATCAAGTGCTACTTGTTTTCGCCTTTTTTGTTGTGAAAATTTATGAAGTATAGAGGAATTTAGACTGTTAAATGGTATTTGCCACCCTCCTTCCATTTTTATTCTACAAATAGTACTTTTTAATGTGCCTAATACATTACTAACGGAAAAAAAATCATAACATGTTTCATATCAAGCAGCGAGCTTAGGGATGAAAGTGAACTTTTTGAAAGTTTGAGTAAAATGCTTGCAAAGGTTTTCCCGCTTTATTGATTTTTTTTTTCTTAATCATGCTCTTTAAAAGCACTGGGAATGTAATGAGAAGTAACCATCATGAAAAAGAAGGCCCATGACAGTCGGAAGACAAGTCATCCATTTCTTTCAACAAGTGCACAAGGGGCATAAGAAAAAAAAAAAAGAAATCGAGTGAGAGTTTGGAAAAGTGTTATTTTAACAGGCTACCGTGGAGAGCATCCGCCGTGGAAAGGTAAATAAAAGGACTATCAGCAGAAATGAGTTTTTGAGACATTTGAAGAAACGCGTTTTGGATGCCGTACCAGCAAAAGGGAAATGTTGGGATCTGACGTTTTTTTTTTCTTTTTTTTTTTTTTTTGCTTTATTTTTAGCGAAAACCAAACAAGAAAACGTGTACAATAAAGACACTGTGTAACAGATAACAAAAATGCGAAAATATGAAAATGAAAAATCTGCAGATACTGCCTTTTACTTTACCACAGCAGCATTAAACATTAAGCGTAGCTGGTTCGCTAAACAATCATTTACAACTGTTACAAATAATGTAAGGATGCCACCCTATGGGCGATGACGATATCCGCTTAAATGCAACGAAGCACCCTAAGAATGAGATTCTCCCCAGAAATGCCCTAAAAATCCTCTCGAATTAAACCATCTAAAATTTCAAAGACGCAGTCTGCTCCATGGACCCTTCGTGGCGTTGTAGATACCACAGAATCATTAGACATGTTTTGATAATTAATTTTTCTGATGCACATGATCAACTTTAGCCTATGTCATCCACGGACTCTTGAAATAACGCCATTATCTTTAAAAAAGGAGCAAATTTTCCATAAATTGGAAAACCCAAATGAAAGAAATCGACATTGTCATATAAGCACTGTACAACTTTGCTGACAGCTCGTTTTTCAGGTAATGTTTTAGTCTCCAACCCAAAACAACATTTTTCTGGCAAAAGGAGCAATCGAACCTACGAGTTTTGCGTTATTCGCACAGGGATGTTATACATTAATGCAATGCATAATAAAAAAAAAAATAAATTGAAATCGATGTATCCGTTTAGTTGAAATATTAAAAAAAAAAAAAAAACTGCAATTTTCGGGAACATATGAAAAAGTCCTTTTTTAATCAAATCAAAACAAAACGGTAGTTCAAAATACAGCAATGAGTTTGAATTGCGTATTTATGGAAACTTGGATATAAACTTTTGCTACAGAGTTTTCAGGCCAGTATGGATTTAAATTCAAGGCCTTCGATTTATTAGTACGACTCTCTAACCAACTGAACTTACTGGAATTCCCTCACGGAATGCTATACATTAAAACAATGCTTAATTAAAACGAAAAAAAAAAGACACAGCATTAAGTTGGATTTTTTGACACAAAAGTCAGTACGTGAACTGTCTCCAAATTATTTTCCAAAACTGGTGACAAATAAATTAAAAATTGTGACTTACTATTGATGTAAAGCAGTAAGTAACCGCCCCTAAGACAGGGCTAAGGCAGAAACATGCAATACACCGCCAGCTGGTTTATTCCATTCACGAGTTACAAGGAACGCCTTATTCAACGAAAAAAAAATTGTGAGCTTTTGGATGCATAGACATCCGAAATCTTTGTCGAATGTATGTACATCCATAAGATCACAATTTTTTGCTTTGAAAAAGGTGTTCCTTGTAACGCCGAAACACGTGTCTGCAGTATTCCTACGCATTTGCGCTTTAAGCAACGTTGTATTTATGTTATTATATTTATGCACAAAGGTATATCTATTTCATACTTCCCAATTTTAAATTTTTCGATATTTATAATTATTCTTTCTCCTTTTGACATTTTTCTTTTGCATTTATCGCAATTTTTAAGATGTATTAAAACATGTTTAATGCTTTTTTTTTTTCGTTTTTCTATTACTAAATAAAGTAGGCGAAAAAGGGATGTGACCGTACACCATTATTTAATTAGTAGTCATGTGATTGTGTCGACCGATTAGTTTGATACCTTACGGCCGTCCAAGAGGTAGAAGTGAGATTAATAAGTAATCTTCTTGATTGCTCGATAACTGACATGCATGTAAAATGGGCATGATTATTTCTCAATGAGAACTTAATTTTAGGAAGTTCAGTTCTTGTTTTTTTTTTTTTTTTTTTTAAAGCGGATTTTCGCGCATTAGAGTTGATTCGGGGTATCAACGTGCGGAAATTTCTTCAGACTACAAGACCACTGCAGCTCCCAGTCCCTTCATTTGAGGATCATGGGGGGTTATTGCCTCCCCCCCAGAATTTTAGAAACTAAATGTATTCATGCCTTTTATATATATATATTTTCAATAAACGTATTCTTCTATCACCCATGAAATCATCTCAGGTCTTCAGGAGATCCATGCTATGAACAAGACCTGTACACTTGAGTGGATACCTGCACATGTCAAAATAGCAGGCAACGAATATGCTGATAAATTAGCCAAGGAGTCCAGAGACCCTTTCAATCGAAACAACAACTGTTGTATCTATCTTACCAAGATGGCAAAATCCGCAAACTAGCACTACTATTCCTTGCTTACAATTTCTATATGCTCAAATCTAAACTTAGAGATAAGATAAATCACATTCATCTTGCAAAGTGGTTGATTGGCGAAAAAACACCCCACCACCCCAAAGCATTTGTCTGTTGTTAGGTTGAAATAATAAATACATGTCGATCATAATATAAACAAGTAAAACTATAAAACCTGTGGGGGCTGGAGAAAGAAATGGAGAGAACGGCCCCGGCCATCATCAGCCCCGCCCATCCCATCACAGGGGCCAGATGGGGGGGGCCATGGCTTGGCCCCTTCCAGGGGCTATGAGAATATGCGAGAACACGGCCCATCCACCTGGGGCTTATATGTATTTGTTGAAGAAATCGTAGCATGGAAGATTGATGGGAGAGGGTAGATTAGTATTAGATAGGTGTTGCTTGGAAACTGTTCCTGAATTGCCCCAGGTAGATACATCAGCTTTTACACTTGTCATATCTTTCTAGGTGTCCAGCAAAATATTAGTGCGACGAACGCCGAACTCCAGAGGGGAAATTGAAATATTGGTTCGTATAATTGCCGTTCACTTATAGACACTTTATGACGCGATAAACACATCCAAATATTAAATCCACAACAAAATAACACAAAAAGCAGTTTTATAAGGAAAGGATTAACTTAATAACATGGAGTTCAATTCAACTTTAGTTTTCGCTATAATGAATATTGCAATAGGTAAGTGTGCGTTGGTATGTGTGTAGGGGCTATAGTGGGTTAAACGTTAGTATGTTTATATTGTTGTTTAGGCTTTAGCCCTTTTGTCATTTATGTATGTGTTGTAGCGTGGAGAGAGAGTAAGGAGAGTAAAAAAAGTATAAGACGAGATAGAGAGTTTATAACATGAGAGAGTTTGGAGAGAGTAACGGAGGAGTGTTAAATATAGTAAATAGTAATTTAAAAGTAAGTAGTAAGTAAAAGTAGTAAATGTAAGTTAATATAATTATTAGGGGGGGGAAAAAAAACTGGGAATATTTCAAAAAAGCGAAAATATGTAAAAAAAAAAAGGCGAAATGTAAAAGAAGAAAGGAAAAGAAAAAAAGGAAAGAAGAAATGTGGAAGGGAAAAGAAAGAAGAAACAGAAGGAAAAAAAATTGGAAAGGAGAAGAAAAAAAAGGGGGAAAATCGATAAATAAGAAAAAAAAAAAAAAAGAAAGGCGGGGGGGGGAAAGGAAAAAAGCGGAAAAAATTGGAAAAAAAACAAAAAAATAAGAAAAGGACAGGAAAATTGGGAAAAAAAAAAAGAACGGAAGGGGAAAAAAATGGAAATCGGGAGGAAAGCGAAAGAAGGATCAATTAAAGGGGAACGGAAAAGGGAAGGAAAAAAAAGGAAAAAAAAAAGAAATTTGAGGAGGAAAAATGGACATAAATGGTAAGGAAAAAGGGAATTGAAAATTAAAGGAATTGCAAAAATTGGAAAATTGTGACCGCCAAATACCCAATAGCCCCAGGAGCTCCCGACGGTCGATGGGTGGACGGTCACCGGAAATAATAGAAGGTAAGGTCAACCACTGTGCCAACTACTCTTTGTCTTTGTTTGTTGGTCTTCACTGTGATGTGTGGAACCCGTCCGAAAACGTAACCCGAAAAGAAAAATATATTAATTTCCCGTACTTCGGCATTT
>JAXGGA010002727.1:47500-50000 GCA_038373865.1 Uloborus plumipes
GGGGGGGGGGGGCGGGGGGGGGGGGGGGGTGGGGGGGGGGGGGGGGGGGGGGGGGGGGGGGGGGGGGGGGGTGGGGGGGGGGGGGGGGGGGGGGGGGGGGGGGGGGGGGGGGGGGGGGGGGGAGGGGGGGGGGGGGGGGGGGGGGGGGGGGGGGGGGGGGGGGGGGGGGAGGGGGGGGGGGGGGGGGGGGGGGGGGGGGGGGGGGGGAGGGGGGGGGGGGGGGGAGGGGGGGGGGGGGGGGGGGGGGGGGGGGGGGGGGGGGGGGGGGGGGGGGGGGGGGTGGGGGGGGGGGGGGGGGGGGGGGGGGGGGGGGGGGGGGGGGAGGGGGGGGGGGGGGGGGGGGGGGGGGGGGGGGGGGGGGGGGGGGGGGGGGGGGGGGGGGGGGGGGGGGGGGTGGGGGGGGGGGGGGGGGGGGGGGGGGGGGGGGGGGGGGTGGGGGGGGGGGGGGGGGGGGGGGGGGGGGGGGGGGGGGGGGTGGGGGGGGGGGGGGGGGGGGGGGGGGGGGGGAGGGGGGGGGGGGGGGGGGGGGGGGGGGGGGGGGGGGGGGTGGGGGGGGGGGGGGGGGGGGGGGGGGGGGGGGGGGGGGGGGGGGGGGGGGGGGGGGGGGGGTGGGGGGGGGGGGGGGGGGGGGGGGGGGGGGGGGGGGGGGGGTGGGGGGGGGGGGGGGGGGGGGGGGGGGGGGGGGGGGGGGGTGGGGGGGGGGGGGGGGGGGGGGGGGGGGGGGGGGGGGGGGGGGCGGGGGGGGGGGGGGGGGGGGGGGGGGGGGGGGGGGGGGGGGGGGGTGGGGGGGGGAGGGGGGGGGGGGGAGGGGGGGGGGGGGGGGGGGGGGGGGGGGGGGGGGGGGGGGGGGGGGGGGGGGGGGGGGGGAGGGGGGGGGGGGGGGGGGGGGGGGGGGGGGGAGGGGGGGGGGGGGGGGGGGGGGGGGGGGGGGGGGGGGGGGGGGGGGGAGGGGGGGGGGGGGGGGGGGGGGGGGGGGTGGGGGGGGGGGGGGGGGGGGGGGTGGGGGGGGGGGGGGGGGGGGGGGGTGGGGGGGGGGGGGGGGGGGGGGGGGGGGGGGGGGGGGGGGGGGGGGGGGGGTGGGGGGGGGGGGGGGGGGGGGGGGGGGGGGGGGGTGGGGGGGGGGGGGGGGGGGGGGGGGGGGGGGGGGGGGGGGGGGGGGGGGGGGGGGGGGGGGGGGGGGGGCGGGGGGGGGGGGGGGGGGGGGGGGGGGGGGGGGGGGGGGGGGGGGGAGGGGGGGGGGGGGGGAGGGGGGGGGGGGGGGGGGGGGGGGGGGGGGGGGGGTGGGGGGGGGGGGGGGGGGGGGGGGGGGGGGGGGGGTGGGGGGGGGGGGGGGGGGGGGGGGGGGGGAGGGGGGGGGGGGGGGGGGGGGGGGAGGGGGGGGGGGTGGGGGGGGGGGGGGGGGGGAGGGGGGGGGGGGGGGGGGGGGGGGGGGGGGGGGAGGGGGGGGGGGGGGGGGGAGGGGGGGGGGGGGGGGGGGGGGGGGGGGAGGGGGGGGGGGGGGGGTGGGGGGGGGGGGGGGGGGGGGTGGGGGGGGGGGGGGGGGGGGGGGGGGGGGGGTGGGGGGGGGGGGGGGGGGGGGGGGGGGGGGTGGGGGGGGGAGGGGGGGGGGGGGGGGGGGGGGGGGGGGGGTGGGGGGGGGGGGGGGGGGGGGGGGGGGGGGGGGGGGGGGGGGGGGGGGGGGGGGGGGGGGGGGGGGAGGGGGGGGGGGGGGGGGGGGGGGGGGGGGGGGGGGGGGGGGGGGGGGGGGGGGGGGGGGGTGGGGGGGGGGGGGGGGGGGTGGGGGGGGGGGGGGTGGGGGGGGGGGGGGGGGGGGGGGGGGGGGGGGGGGGTGGGGGGGGGGGGGGGGGGGGGGGGGGGGGGGGGGGGGGGGGGAGGGGGGGGGGGGGGGGGGGGGGGGGGGGGGGGGTGGGGGGGGGGGGGGGGGGGGGGGGGGGGGGGGGGGGGGGGGGGGGGGCGGGGGGGGGGGGGGGGGGGGGGGGGGGGGGGGGGGGAGGGGGGGGGGGGGGGGGGGGGGGGGGGGGGGGGGGGGGTGGGGGGGGGGGGGGGGGGGGGGGGGTGGGGGGGGGGGGGGGGGGGGGGGGGGGGGGGGGGGTGGGGGGGGGGGGGGGGGGGGGGGGGGGAGGGGGGGGGTGGGGGGGGGGGGGGGGGGGGGGGGGGGGGTGGGGGGGGGGGGGGGGGGGGGGGGGGGGGGGGGGGGGGGGGGGGGGGGGGGGGGGAGGGGGGGGGGGGGGGGGGGGGGGGGGGGTGGGGGGGGGGGGGGGGGGGGGGGGGGTGGGGGGGGGGGGGGGGGGGGGGGGGGGAGGGGGGGGGGGGGGGGGGGGTGGGGGGGGGGGGGGGGGGGGGGGGGGGGGGGGGGGGGGGGGGGGGGGGGGGGGGTGGGGGGGGGGGGGGGGGGGGGGGGGGGGGGGGGGGGGGGGGGGGGGGGGGCGGGGGGGGGGGGGGGGGGGGGGGGGGGGGGGGGGGGGGGGGGTGGGGGGGGGGGGGGGGGGGGGGGGGGGGG
>JAXGGA010002727.1:52500-115867 GCA_038373865.1 Uloborus plumipes
AAAAATTATTACTTAGAATGAAGTAATTTTTGCGCAACCTTAAAGATAAATAACAAAATTATAGATTAATTTAAATCGTACATTGTGTAAATAAGTCTGATCAAGTTTTTTCCCAATGGGCTAATAGATTAATAGTTTTTAAAAGCAAAATAAAATAAAACTCTTAAAAAACCTTAAAAAATGAATTCTAGACAGTTATTGCTCAAGGGTTATTGTTCATGAATTTACTATTTTAAATCCAAATTATTTTTTGGGAACAGTAGTTTAGAACGAAGGTCTGAATAGCAGCGCAAAAGAGCGAGGTAAAAAATGAGAGATAGTTTTGTTCGAAAACTCAAGTTTTGGGGAAAAATTGTTTTTGAAACATATTTTAGGAAATTAAACTATTTTTCAGTCATGAGGATGGTTTAACAGAAAAAAGTACCTATGAACTTCAAAAATCAACTTAATCAATTCATTACACGAAGAAAGAATTTTGAAAAAAAAAAAAAAAACATCGTTAACGCTCGCATTACTTCGATGACAAATGGCTTCTATTTCAATCATTCCCAGGGTTTGAAAAAACCAGTTTTTTTTTTTTTGAAAAAGCCTAGCCCAAATGGGTTTTTGAGGAAAAACCCCGTTTTTTCGGATTTTTTCAAGAATCATTTCAATATCATTCTCTATTCAAACATTGTGCACCTATTTTTACTTTTACTTTTCATAGAAGCAGGAGAGTCCTGAAAAGAGGTCACTGTGACCTCCTAAAAGATTTTTATTCCGCAAATTTGGAAACAGCATTGTAATAATGAATTTTTGATATTGACATTATATTTTAAATTGATATTGGAACTGAATTTATAAATTGGAATAATTATTGCTTATTCTGATCTCTAAGTATGAAAAAAAAAAAAAAACAAATAGCGTGAAATTCTGATGTTTTATTTCTAATGCCTAATAAGTTGGCAGGAAATGAAGCTGCCAATTTCTGGAACAAATACTGACCAAGATTAAATATTGTAAAAAACTAAACATTATAACTAAAATCCCCCGCCTTCCCTTTATCTAGACATCAAGCCCATCAACTGGGCCTATACTGCACCTTACTTAGGCATTATTTTTGATAGAAATATGACTTGGAGACCCCATATTGAAAATATCAGGAAAAAATATTATCTCTAAAGCCTTCCTTGGCCCTCTTATTCACCGTCGCAGTGTCCTCTCCACTGACAATAAACTTTTGATCTATAAAACCTGCCTTAGGCCCATAATTAGCTACGGAGCGCTCATTTGGGCTACCTCCGCATTATCGAACTTTTCCCGTGTCGAAAACCTTCAGCGAGTTATGGTCCGGGATGCCTGTAATCCTGAGTTTTATATCCGTACGGATAAACTCATACAGGAGTTAAGCATTCCTACCCTCCACGACTATTCCAAAAATCTAGCTAAAAGATTCTTTGAAAGGATCCCTACGGTTGGAAACCCACTGCTGGACAGCCTTCCGTCCTACGACCCGGCTGATTCAGCTAACCATCGCCAGCCCCGTGCCTTGTTGAGATAAGAAACGCACGGCACTTTCCGCGGCTCGCCGCGGGGAGCTGCCGCTTTGGGAGTAGGGATTTCTCCTGGCTAGGACTAATGCCCCCACAACCTTTGCTAATCCCTGTCTTTAGTGCTCCTTACTTTTTAATTTTTTTTATGTATATTTATACTAGATTTTTGATATTTTTCAAAACTTAAAAACGCTTGGTTTCTGACCTTGCGGGGAAAAAAAAAAAGACTGCACTTCGTACTTTTCACGCTTCTTTAAGTATCCCCTTTTAACTATTTTAAGTAATTATGCTTTTCTTCATTTTTTAACTTTTTAAAATTCTGAAAAATGCCAGCTCGTCATTGGTTTACAAGTAATCTCATGCTCATTTCACTCAATTACAGACCTCCGAGGTAAAGGGCCACGCCCTAGGTACTCGGAAGGTTCGCCGTATTTTAGATTGCGTTCTAAATAGATAAATACCAATTTCTAGGCTTAGTATTGATTAAAATATTAGTTATTTTTAGTTTGTTTCTAAAATAAAAATTTTCAATATGCAGTAAATTTTGAAAAAACCCAACCGACATCGTGGGTTTTTTTAAAATAGAACAGCTCCAAAAACAACCAGGGTGGGTTTTTTCGGGCGGGCCGCGCTTTGGCGAACCCTGATCATACCCGCATGATTTTATTAAAGACATGACGAATTTTCCTCAATATGACAACTGAGCATCGCTTCGAAAATCAAAACGCATTGTTATGCTCATGACAATAAGTTTCATTTCTACTATGTAAAAGTGAATTGAGAAATTAATTTGTTTTGCGTTTTAGTCTGCATTACAGACATGATCTTTAATTTTGTTGAGACACAGTAAAGTGAAGATTGAAAAAAAATTTTACTCGCAATTCTACGCAAGTGAAAATAACTGTCGGCTGATAAAATATCGTTCCAAATAAATATTTTGAACAAAAATAACTGTCCAGGAAGTCTGCGCTCCCGACATGGTATGAAATTTTAGGACGAGCATAAATTGCTTTTTTATCTTTTTTGTTTTTAAATTCGTTTTTTTCTAAACACAAGCGTCAGTCCTTATAGATGAACATAAAACACTTTATTTGCTCTAATATTTGTGTCTGCTGACTGCTGCTGTGCTTTATATTGCAGTTTTTTTTTTTAATTTGCAATTCGAATGTGAGACACGTTTTTGACATGATTTTGAAGCAATAAAGAGTTTCGGTGTCATCGATTAAAGTAAAAGCTAAAAATTGTCATGGATTGCATGTGAGACGAAGTTTACTATATGGAAAAAATAACCGTTTTGATTTTTGAATTAGGTGTCCTTGCCTTAACCTTTCAAACAAATAAAACAAATAAAACTTGTCTCGAACCGGACTGCTCAGTCAAAAGTTATTAGGGGATAGACACAGTGACACATACAGACCGATAGACGTTTTCTAGATCTCCAAACAATACTTTCCAATTTTTAAATTTTCAATATTTATCAATAAAAATGTATTTTTCACTCTTTTTTATTTTTGCAGTTCGTGCTATTTTTACGATGCATTAAGATAAGACAAATTTCATGTTCTTTTCCGTCTTTCTTTTATTTTTCCGGGAAAGTAGGCTAGAAAGCGGGATGGGAGGATGGGGGGCTTGATATATCAACTGTCTTAAAGTTGTCATAGCTAGCTATTTGTTGATGCAGATTGTTTTGCAATATTGAAAAACGCACTCTTATTACTTTTTTTAACATTGAAGTTAATTATTTGGTCAATTATTTTGTTTCTATCATTTTGAACCGACTTTAACAAAAGAGGTTATACAATTCGTCGGAGAAATTTTTTTTCGTATGTTATAAGATTACTCGAAGACGGGTGGACCGTTTTCAAAATTTTTTTTTTTGTTTGAAAGGGTTTTGCTTCCGATTGGTTCCATCGTCTTGTGGTCTGGGTTTTATAACGGGAACCTGTAGAAATCGATCGAAATAGAAATCGTGATCACAGTAATCGTGTTGTTGTTGTTGTTGTTTCTAATCTCCTATCTGGTTCGACGGAGTCAGACCAGATCAACGAATCCGTTGACATTAATGAAATCCAATATCAAAAGGGGAGTAGTATAGATATCCTCCACCAGTTTAAACCCAAACAGTCCAATCAATTGACAGTTGACAGTAATCATAATACTGACAATTTTGAATGTAAGGCTTCTCTGGATTACATAATGAAATTCATTTCTATTGTCTTTTTGAAATTTTTATGTGTGTACTTATATTAAAAACAGTATATTTCTATCTATGTCCTGCTTCTTTCTCCTAAACACCAATGAGCTCAAAGTCAAAACAGGTACCGATAGATTCGTAATTTTTCAAGCTTCATTAGTTTTAATTTGCATAAGGTTTGATAAAGGGATCCTGAAAAAATTGAGAAAATTCTTCACATTTTTGTAAATTTTAAATCGATTTGTCCTAAATGATAAAATATGAAATCCATTGTTGTAAAACGTGATTGATATGAAACAGTGATAATAATGATAATGAGAATTTTGAATGGAGGCTTAACTGAATCAAACATAAAACTCATTAGCGGGCCCCGTACATAGTTTTTTTATCGCAAGTGACTTGTAATTTTTTGAAACATAAATTAGTTGCAAAAAATTACCTTACCATTACCTTATTTCTGAAGTACATGAACACTAACAAGAAGTTCTGTCAAGAACTAAACGAGCCTACTTTCCCGTACATCGACATCGGCATTCTAGCATCTGATCAATATTCTCTTGAATATCTGAAACTGAAAATTATGTCAAACATACCTTTATAGCACTTAAAGCTGATTTCTAAAAGCAAAATTTACCCCTCTCATCAGATGAAATGGACACGTAAAAAGTAAATAAACGAGTAAATAAAGTTTTGTCGCACCTTTTAAAGAATGTAACTGTTATACTTCTTCCGTAGAAAAATTTCACAATCGTTTTCAAAAGAAAAAAAAAATAACTAAAATAAAAGTAAAAAGAACATCAAAACACATTTTGTCAAAGAAAGAAAAAAAACCTCGTTCGTTAATAAAATGTCTCGAATTTTATTTTTAATCCGTTGCCAGTTGTTGAATATAAGTAAAGAATAAAATGCTCTAGTGAATGAACAATTTTTGTAATCAAAAAAAATATCGTCTGCCAAAAAAAAAATAATAATAATAATTAATAAAACAAAAAAAAAAAGAATAAATAAACAAAAAATCGTCTGCACAGTCAGTCAATTTTTCCTGAGCCTGCATTTCCGCCCTGTTTGCGGAGTGGAGTCGGAATCAGAGTCCTCACAGAAGATTATTCAGAAACGTACTTTACAAACATTATTTATCAAAACCATTTTCTTACAAAGTTAGTTTGAAGGAAATCCGACTTTAAGTTCAGGATCAACATTTAACTTAAAGTCCCCGTAGGCGCTAATGTAATTTTTTTTTCTGAACGGTTCAATATTGAACGAAAAATGGTTCAAACCAAAAAGCAAAATAAGGGAATGAACCTCTCCGAGATCTTTCAAACAAAAAAAAGTTTATTCCATTCGGATGGTTCACTCAGAAGTTATTAGGTGGGGAAAGGTTGCTTGAACGGTTCAATGTTGAACGAAAAAATGTTCAAATTGAAAATTTAAATACTGTAATGATGTATCGTTGCTGAGATCCTTCGAACAAAAAAAAGTTTATTTAAATCGGACTGTTCACTCAAAAATTATTAGGGGTGACAGCTTGCTTGAGCGGTTCAATGTTGAACGAAAAATTGTTCAAATCGGAAATGTAAATACGGGAATGAAGTATCCTTGATAAGATCTTTTGAACAAAAAAAAGTTTGTTGAAATCGGACTGTTCACTCAAAAGTTAGCATCGCGGGACAGGTTGTTTGAACGGCTCAAAGTTGAACCAAAAATTGTTCAAATCGAAAAATCAAATATGGGAATGAGTTGTACTCGCCGAAATCTTTCCAACAAAAAAAAAGTTTGTTCAAATCGGAATGTTCATTCAAAAGTTATTAGGGGGGGGGGAAGGTTGCTTGAACGGTTCAATGTTGAACCAAAATTGTTCAAATCGAAAAATCAAATATGGGAATGAGTTGTAATCGCCGAGATCTATCCAACAAAAAAAAGTTTGTTCAAATCGGAATGTTCATTCAAAAGTTATTAGGGGGAAAGGTTGCTTGAACGGTTCAATGTTGAACGAAAAATTGTTCAAATCGAAAATGTAGATACAGGAATGAAGTATCCTTGAAAAGATCTTTCGAACAAAAAAAAGTTTGTTCAAATCGGACTGTTAACTAAAAAGTTAGCATCGCGGGACAGGTTGTTTGAACGGCTCAAAGTTGAACCAAAAATTGTTCAAATCGAAAAATCAAATATGGGAATGAGCTGTACTCGCCGAGATCTTTCCAACAAAAAAAAGTTTATCCAAATCGGAATATTCATTCAAAAGTTATTAGGGGGGGACAGACAGACAGACCGACCGACAGACCGACAGACCGACAGACCGACACACAATTTCCCCATCTCAATACCCTACTTTCAAATTTTTAATTTTTCGATATTCATTTTACCTTTTTATTTTTTTAACTTGGCGATATTTTTTGGACTTGGCGATATTTTTTTTAACTTGGCGATATTTTTTTTTAACTTGGCGATATTTTTTGGACTTGGCGATATTTTTTAGATGCATTAAGCCAATTTTAATACTTTTTTCGTCTCTCTTTTATTTTTAACGCGAAAGTAGGCTAAAAAGGATAAAATAAAAATAATTTCCGAAAAAAAAAAAAAAAAATGAACCGACTTCGGAACTTCACTCGGCAAGTGCTCTAAAAAGTAAAAAATAATTTATCCTTTGAACACCATCGACACTACATTTAAACATAAGTTTTGAAGTCGGTGCAAAAACTACAGGTGAAATGATGTTTAGTTACATTTTGCCAACATTTTTCAGAGAAACCATTGAAAATTAAGAGCTGAATATTTGTACCATTACATAAATATGTGGTTGTCAATGTAGTGTATGCGAATGCTATTAAAGAACCTGGTTTCATTGAAATTTATATTTATAATTGAATTATAGTTTCGTATGATTCTATTTAGTGTTTTTGCGCCGACTTCAAAACTTATGTTTAAATGTAGTAGTCGAATGGTGTTTCAAAGGATAAAATTATTTTTTACTTTATAGAGCACTTGCCGAGTAAAGTTCTAAAGTCGGTTCAATTTTTTTTTTTCAAAAATATTTTTATAAGATATAATGTTGAGATGCATTAAATTGCTGCTGAACGTATTTTACAGTGAAAGATTATTTCTTACTGTTGAGAAGCATGTATTTTAGCTTTGCAAAACCATAATTTCATTTCCTTCGCCTCATTCAGAACGATAACATTATTCATTGCTCTACATTTAGCAATGTTGCATATTTACTGGAAGTGTTTCTCTCGAATACTACCCTCGGTATTAAAATTCTGCTGATTTTAAATATTTCGGGAATGCCTATCTGTAATGGAGACGTTTTACTATAGGGTCACCTGGGGTAATTCCTGGTCAAAAAGCATTAACATCCAATTATCACAAAATCTATCTAAGTTAGAGTTACAAATTTTGGTATGGAGGAAGCACATTGGGATGTGCACCATCGAATAAAATACTTCATGGCTATCAACAATACATAATGAACTTGAGTAATTGTCGTTAATTAGTGACCAGGAATTACCCCAGAGATGGGGTAATTCCTGGCCACTTACGAGGAAATTATTGGTCACTCAAATGATTGATGAAAATGCATACATTTTGTATGCACATTATTAATACAAGTTCTTAAACTAATTAGATAAAGAATTTATTTATATATACTAGCTTTATGCCCGGCGTTGCCCGGGTGCGTATTAATATAAAACTTTAGCTTCTCAAAAATTCTAATAAAAAGTTAACGCAAAACTTGTTCATAAACAACGTTCTTAGTTTCACCTTCAGGCGCAAGAATAAATAAATTTAGTCTTGATGTAGTAGTTCTCTCTTGTTGTTCTTTTAAACGAAACTGACGCTGACTCACTGTCTCCGATTGTCTTGATCTAGTTGCTCTATCTCTCAGATCTCTTAGACGATACTCACGCTGCTCATTGCTTTCTAATGCTCTAGCCGTCATATCTCTAATGTGCACTGTCGCTAGTCTTCGATTTCTCTCCTCAGGACTCTCATTTTCACGTTTTTCAGCCGTTTTTTTGCCTTAGGATGAACTTGTCCTATTGCTTTCCGTTTCTTCGGAGGCATTTTTGCAGAGTGGTAGCTAAATATACTTACAATTCAAAAATTTATGTTTTTCTTAATCGTTGTTTCCGAGCCTCGAGGTAGAAAGGTTGATAAATCAGAAATAAATTACTTTCTCGCTTTAAAGGTTTATCTCTATCAGTCGAAAAGAAAAAAAAAAGCAGTTTAATTGTTTTTGACTTATTTCATGCTAAAATGAAATAGGTGAGCCTTGAAATGAAAATTCATTGTTTTAATTTTAATCTTTGTTGGAAAAATGCTAATATTTAAATACCATAAATTTTATCAATTTATAACCTAAAGGCTCTTGTCGATTAAAAAAAAAGGCCTAATAATAGGCTAGATTCCTATATAAAAGGGTCATTTTTTGACAAAAAACTTGAATTTGAGCTTTTTAGATTTTTTAAAATTTCAAGACCCCGCCTATGAGAATTCTAGGGCATCAAGGAACCTCTGTGTCAAGTTTGATGAAAATCTGACGCAAACTGTGGATTTGTATAGAGAACAAGTATACATACACTCATTTTTATATACAGGGTGTCCACTCCAATCGTGGACCAATAGCTAATTTCTAAACCGTTAGAGATAAGCATATAGTTTATTTAGGAAAAAATCTCCAAATTACGAAAGGAATTTTGGGTCTATTCAATGTTTTTCAAAAAATCAAATTTTGAAAGAGTTACGAAATTTAAATTTTTATACAGCCCCCCAGTCCTATCAATCATATTTAGTAAAACATTCTTGACACTGTAACGTTTAAAACTAAAAAAAAAATCACTCTTCTACCACAAAAATTGACCGAGTTATGACGTTTTGAAAAATCAAGATTTTGCATTATTTCCATGACGTCATCGAGAGATCGCTGAAGGGACCGTATGCAAAATCATTCAAAATCTTGATTTTTCAAAACGTCATAACTCGGTCAATTTTTGTCGTAGAAGAGTAATTTTTTTTTAGTTTTAAACGTTACAGTGTCAAGAATGTTTTACTAAATCTGATTGATAGGGCTGAGGGGCTGTATAAAAATTTAAATTTCGTAACTCTTTCAAAATTTGATTTTTTGAAAAACATTGAATAGGCCCAAAATTCCTTTCGTAATTTGGAGATTTTTTCCTAAATAAACTATATGCTTATCTCTAACGGTTTAGAAATTAGCTATTGGTCCACGATTGGAGTGGACACCCTGTATAGATAGCTAATTAAACACTGTATTTAGTTTTTTTAAGGAAGAATGCAATTGTTTTCAACATAATAACTTTACTTAATAAAACTTAGCCAAAATACTTTTTATACACTTTGTATGCAATAGCTACAGCTTTTATATCTGTTGTGAATGAATCTTCACCTACTAAATAAATAGGTCCATAAAAAATATGGTGCACATGCACCATACACACTGAGCACATGCTTCTGTCTGTTATGAACAGGTTAAGGTGAACAGTTAAGTGAATAGTACAATGCAGTTACAATTAAGCATTTTTCTTAGTATAATTAAGAATAATTATTAAAACTTATAAAATAATTGGATGAAATTTAACAAAGAAAAATTCAGTATATTGTAATACTTATCATTAACAGAATAAGAATGTTACATTGCGGTTACAGTTAACTTTGCAGTTAAGGCTCACAGAGTTACATATAGTTTAAATCAATAACATATGTCAATAATAGGTGAAATAATAATCCATAAATATTAAAAAAAGGACTGACCAGGAATTACCCCACTGACCAAGAATTACCCCAGTAGCCAGGGCATTATTTGGAGCCTTCCTGAAAATTATTCAAAACAATAATGGTAAATCCAAAAATATTTTTCAGTAACTGACATGGTACCTAATTCAACAAAAAAAACGAAAAAGAAAAATATTCAGAAGTTTGAGTTTGATCACTATCTTTGTACAAATGTATCAAAACTAAGGACAATCTTGTTTTACGAAATTTAACAAGCGATTTTAAAAAGATTTTTTTTTTCAAACTAAATACACAGTCAACTCATAATTAAGTAATGAATTGCAATGAAGATAGTTCAGAGTACCTCTGTGATTTTTTTCATTTTGCTGAAGGATTATTAAGACATAAAAAGGACTGTGACCAGGAATTACCCCAGAAACTTGCTGACCAGGAATTGCCCCGGGTGACCCTAATGCTTATCACGATTCGATTTTTTTTTAAAAAATTTCTCAATAAAATACACTCAATAACGGGCAATTCAACCGTTACGGACATAACTTTAAACTTCAAACTTCAAGCGTAATTGTTGTAATCAGAGAATCCGCACCAAGATTTAGGAGAGCATAAATAATTTCAAATTATACAAGAGAAACAAAAATTGATTTTTATATTACCTAATTGTAATTATGTGTCTTTAAAGTTTGATTGTTGCTGTTCGTAAGCAAAAAAGAGATTCAACTCAGAGATTCTCAACAAGCCTTTAAAAGAATTTATCAAATATGAGTTATCCGTTTAAAAAAAATATCATAGTCATGGTTTTTAGTTAGGTGTTTAGTAAGTGTAATTTATAAGCGATTCTCTGTAAACTCGTAATTTTTCACACGAAATCTGTCCGGGCACGGTTTTTTGAAATGTTCGTATAATTATAATACTTTTACTCAGAAAATGAATCTATTACTTTCGTTTGAAAGAGGGCCAATTGAAGTTAGTGTTTTTCTGATAAATCATGATAGGGGGTAAGTCCCGCCTAGTATAACTAGGCAGGGAACTGTTTTTGCTCTTTGTTGCGTGATATCTGCTAAACTATTGGAACATAATTAGTAACGAGACTACCTATAAATTTAGGCACAAACTAATCGTGGACATAATAACTAATATGTTTCATAACTAAACTAATTGACATTAATAAAATCACTTCCCTGTGGACTGTTTTCGCAACGACCCTGATGCATACTTTCATCACAAATGTGGCTCTCAAACTAAGCAAAGTAGCGTTTCAACACCGTTCTCAGCGATTTCGGCAAGTTCACACTAATTACTTTAAACTTCATGCCAAAAAGAATTTGCAAAAGTTATAGATTTTTCGCATTACAGCTTTGAATTTGTGGCAGGGGACTGTTCGAAAAAATTCCGGACAGAAGTTACATGACAATTTTAAGTTTTTGAAATAAGTAATTCGACCTTATTTCTTAAAAAAGTTAGTTTCGTTATTCTATTCTTAGATATAAATTTCTAAATTTATTTAGTGTTAATAGGTTTTTTGAAATATTGCCTTTCAGTGTTAAACTATTGGATTGGGACAGCCAGGGGACTGTTTTTGGTGCTTAGATAATTTCTAGAAAAAAAAAATTAAATTGTTATAGCTCTAAATACAATTAGGCTACAAAGTATTAATGCTTTACTTGTATTAATTGCAATAATTACTTTATTACACTTTATTTTTAAAATACTCGGTCTAGACAGCGAATTAAGAGTTTACAGAGAATCGTCCATATAACATTAGATTACAGCTTTTCTTCCGGTCGTTTTTAATTCAATTAGGTATTAATAAAAATTAACTAATGTTTTCATAATACAAAGAGTTGTTTCTTACTCTCAGTGATGTGTTAAAAAAAATAACAAAACATAATGATTTTAGAGCAGTTTCAACAAAACAATTTGTTTACAGCTCAAAAATGTATTGTTGCTAAAAGGAGATACAATTTTGAAAAATTGTATTCTTACCCTCTAAGAAAAGATAATCTGCAATCTGACTGAGGCCTACTAAAACAAATATATTTTTACCGAAAAGGTAAGTTTTAGGGGAAGGAAAGATTTCAAGAATATTGTGTCTTTGTGCGTCATTTTTTTTTATCTTATTTTCTTTCACAGCAAAGTTGTTTTCATTTACCAAAAAGATACTTTTTTTATTCACTAAACAATTTATAAATTCTAATTCACGAATTCGAAAGATCAGCTCTTCTGACACCTTTTTTATAATCCATAAAACTCTAGTAACAAATCAGGCCGTTTTTTACCATTCGTAAAACTCTAGTAACAAGTCGGGAAGATTAGCATTGCAATGTATATAATGATTTTCTACTAGTCCTTCACGGTGCATGCACAATTATTATATAACAAAGTAGCAAGTTCCCGGTGCGACAAAATGGAAGATCTTTAAACAGACAATAAAATGTCACTTTACATTATGCATCTACCGCGTTGTGTAGTCACAAAATGGTTAAATGTTTACATGTATTACAGAAACCCTAAAGTTTAAAACTCTCTTCCTTGTAAAAGAGATATAAAACCTTACTTAAAACTGGCTCTAGGTAGAAAAATCCAGAAATTAATGCTTTAAACCCGAAAGAAATCAACATACAATAGTAAAAACTACGATTTTTTTACTTTCTTAGTCATGAGCTTGTTGAAATCTCGATTGTTCAAATTGCTTTAACACAATGCTTCTATTTTACTGGCTGCTGACATACTTTGCACACAAAAGGTTATGCATTAACTCCGTCCTGTCGACGCATCGGGCGGCAATGCCGGTGTGATTTAAAAGACAGAATTGTTTTGTTTTCTGAATAAGACCGTAAACTGACTGATAGCATGGAGACAAAAGTAAAATATCATAAATATTGATGAAGAGCTCATAATTCAGAACTGCACAAAATATCTTTTTCATGGCGAATATTTCGGTAAGAACTGCGTATAATTTATGGGAATATTCTACAAATAGTATTTACTTCGGTGTTTGACCGAGAAGCATGGACCTTTGATTACATTTTCTGAATGGATGTTTTGAAGTAGGCAGGGCTTTTAATAGTTCAAACTTATTGCCCTTGTATGTCGCCTCAGTGCTCCCTACTGACCATCTTATGTATTATTTCCAGTAACCTGTTTTCTTTAATATCTACACTTTTCTCATTTCTTTATCAAATTCCATGATTTACCCCTCATTTTGAAGCTTATCGTTCCGTCTATTGACGAAAAATAGATCTGTCTAAATTTTTTTGTACCGAAACAAGTTTTCTTTTTCTATTACACATTACTTCAATGAATAAGTATTCAAAAACTAAGATACAGTGACGTGGTTTTATAAGAGCGTTGCATTAGAAACGTGAAGATCGCAGGTTTGAGCCTTCTGTGGGTTTTGTCGCTGGTAGTTGACTTTTTTTCACCGGGTTAATATTGATCCAAATTTCCTAGAATACATAACCTTCAGGGGCGCCCTGAGTTAAAATTTTTGGGAGGGGGAAAATTATCAGTTTGCCGAATGAACTTCCAACTATACCGAATGATAAAATACAAGCATGCACACATTATGTCTTACATGAATAACATTTAGTGAGAAAAACCATGAGGCATCTTTTTAAAGACCTATTTTAAAAACTAAAGAATAAACAATCTCAATGTTGCAATATTATCTCCCGATTTGCCGAATCGTCAGCAAAAATGTGCCGAATAAGGAAATTATTGGGAGGTCACAGTGACCTCCCGTGACCTCCCATCGGGGCGCTCCTGATAACCTTAACTTATTATAGAATTATAACCAGTTTTTCTTTTACATTAAAACCGGAAAAGAAAAAGTTTACTTTAGCATGAATAATACTTCTTACAAGTGATATTTGGTTATTTCCGTAATACTTCATAAAAATACAAAAGTAATGCATGATTTCATTTTCTTTCAAATCGGCGAAAAACATAAATTTAGTGTGTGCTTGTTTTTCGAAAATATACCGTTTGAATAAATCAAATTTTTGAATTACTGCTGTCTAGAGCAAAAACTTAGTACGTTTCTTCTAGTCTTATATATATTTTCTCTAGCTTGTTTTCTGTTACCACGCCAGATCTACCGATTTTTTTTACCGTATTCCATCATTTGAACGTGATTTCAAAGCTTATCGTGACAGCCACTGGCGAACATTAAACCCATGATCTAAAAATTACTTTTTTTTGTCAAAAAACAGTTTTCATTCTGCTTTTTATGACACTACTTTAAGAAATGTATTCGTGCATTGGCGCATTAAGATGCATTGGCGCGGTTGGTAGAGCGTCGGACTTGATATGAAGGGTATGACAAACAAAATCCGTGGTTTTGAATTTCATCTGCTTCCCTGCAGACACTTGTCAATCTTTTCCGCAGTCAATATAGAAGTGTACTGTTCATTCACGAAAGAAAAGACTATCACACGGAATATCTTTCATTTTAAAAAGAGGTGATTGGTTGAAGATGAGCATATTTAGTTTAAACTTGATCTCTGTCTTTTTCGACGCTACATTGAAAGAACTGCTGAACACGTTATTTTGCAACCATTTGCTTTCGGTTTTCTACCCCTTTTTTGATAAAAACAAAGCACGCCCAACGCATGAGCAAATTCGGGGGAGGTTTTAGTTACGAGAACTAACAGTACATGTGAATTTTTAAGTTTTATTTGCAGTTATACAAAATCTGGTGTTATTCTTAAAAAAATCTACATTGTTACAGTGTAATGAAATAGCAAGTTTAATTCTACGAAAATAAATAACAAAAATATTAACTTTCATTAATTAATTTTAGGTTTTTTTCCTTTATGATGCCGACACGAGCCTAAATGACCATGATTACAGTTTTTAGGGAAACTATAATAACTCTAATTATTAGAAAATTATATGAAGCAGTTTTATTATAATACTTCTAATTAATATTATAATACTTATAAAATTCAATTTTAGGGAAATTCTACGTCCAGTGCAGGTCGAATTTAAAGAATGCGACTTTTCCAGAGTACCTCATGTTGGGGACAGGTGGGCATTTTCAGTTAAATCTCAGCACCTTCTAATTAATAAAGCACACCATTTTATCATTGTTATGAATATTAACTTTTCAAAAACAGTAAATGAGTTCAATTTATTTTTACCAAAAGTTGTACGTTATTTTTATTTTTTAAAATTACTTCTCACCGTTTATTGGTTAGTTCCTGACGTTTAATAACATTCTTTTTTGAAAAAAATATATGGTGTTAATGTAATAGCATGTGTATAATTTTTCAAGTGTACAAATATAATTATATTAAGATATAATTTCTTCGGTTACAGGCCCGTCATTTAGGGGGGTCAATTGCCCCCCCCCCCTGACTTTGAGAAATCAATGTATTTACATATAACATATAAGTTGGCGTGGTTTTTGTTGTTTTCTGGTGAAATCGTATTGTGTTTTTAGCCTTTGCCCGCCCCCCCCCCCCCGGAAAAACTTGAAATGACGTCCCTGGTCGGTTAAAGCAATGTATAGTATTTGATATACGAATTACTTTGCAACTTATTACTCATGTATTTAATTATAAAGTTTACTACGTAACAGTTTCAATTCAGCTTCTCATTCCCACATTTGATTTTTAAGCTGATATAAAAAGTTAGAACTCATTTTTCAAAGTACGTTCAAAAATATTACGTACGTAATAAAATAATACGAAAAAAAAACCACCTAAGATATGTGATTCAAACAAACTTGCAAACAAACCTTATCTTCTGAAGCAAATGCACTCACAGCTCGATCATAGCATCCTAAGACTGCAGTTTTGCCCTTATTATGGGCTCCTCTGTTAGGAATAGCCAATGATCGAGCCGGAGGCAAAAATCCTCTTAATGTAGCTAAGATAGCCAACAAACTGGTAGATAAAGGGAATTTATCTTACCAGCGAGCGTCCGCAAACTATGGTGCGGCTCAACTCGAAATTTGATGGCAAAACTACATATCAATGATCGAATATGCTATGATCGAGCTGTGGGTGCATTTGCTTCAGTTCTGCCTCAGCCCTGGCTTACGGGCGGTAACTCATTGCATAAACCTTATCTTCATGTTTTTGATGTTAAACATTTAATTTGGAGTAGAGGAGTAGAAAAATAGAAATTTCTGCTTTATAAAGCCTTGCTCTTTACATTTTTGCATGCCTTTTAGTTTTCTCTCATTAAATTCAGGGCAATTCCACCGTTACAGACGTAACAATCGCAGACTTTGAACACAAATAATTCTGGTTTGGGCTGATGAAAGTCTTCAATTTTTTTTCCTGTAGTGTAACTTGATGATGTTTATGCTACATTAAATTTGCGTGCAGATTGCTTAATTACAAAAAAATACAGAAATTAAAAACTGCCTGTTACAGACGTAATTCACAAAACAGCAAAAACTCGACTATGTCATACAACTTACAATATTCCTCTGAATTATACGGAAATTTTGAACTTTTTTTTTTTTTAATACGTGTTCTAGAGACTTCAAACTTTCTAAAACCATAAAGATTGTGTGGATTTTAACTGCCGAATTTGTGAAAAAAATTCATAAACTTGTTACGGACGAAACAAAGTGGTGTTACAGACGTAACATCTCTGATTTGAAAGTAGAAAACAGTATTTTAAAGCAGGAATAAACAAAGATTTTTGTGCTAAAACAATACAGTAGCATTAATTAGTACATTATTTGAATATTTTAAGTTACACTGTAACAGTTTTAGAAAATTTGGGTAAGTCTTGGGGAGTTGAGAGCATATGCCGATATGTCAATATGTAACAATAAACTAATGCATCTTAAGACAATTATTTCCAAGAAAGATTGACACAAGAAAAGTTTAGAAGGGCCTTCACACAAATTTATTTATTTGTATTCTTAAAATTAATGCATAATGGGGCTGCTACATAAAAAAATCGGGAAAAGTAAATTCCTCCCTGGAATCAGTGATTGGTCTTAGGAGAACTTAAAAATTTGAAAATGTTGGATGCTATAGCAGAATACTCTAGCACCAAACTAAAATTTAACCTTCTTGGTGACAGTTGGTCAATTTTGATATATTTTTTTTTGAATGAAAAAATGTGTCCTTTTTCGTCCGACGTTCTCGAAATTCGAACGGCATTTTCGTATTCTGTTCGAAAACAATGCATTTCGCGGGCTTTTGGTAAATTCGCGATGTTAGCCCACCGTTCTTCCAATTTTGGCGTCAGCTTTAAAACATTTTCCTGGGGCATATAAATAATTTTAACTTTTTCTGCAATGGAGTTTGCACACTGAAAAAAGGAAAGAGCGTCGTTGACAAATGCTGTTCTAGATCTTACTCTCTGCCAAACCTGGTGCTTGACCATACCCCCAACTCCATCCACAGCTCCCTTTCCATGTGACGTAGCAAAAAAATGCCAGTTGAGGTATAAATTATAATCAGTTATACCATATGTGTATTTTATTAATCTTAAGAAATAAATTTCAATTACATGCCGACATAATTAAAAATTTCAAAATCAGAATACCAGAAACTTTAGTACTCGTACCATATTATGCTATATACATGTATTGCTCATCCTGTGCTTTTTACCTATTTAATTGGAAATTTACTTTTGCTACGGACGTAACATAGAGCCATTTGTTATGTCCGAAATGTTACGTCTGTAACAGCATTAATTTAAAAACTAAATCAGTTGCAATATTTTTAACTATGGTGGGCACTTACTCTAAGAATTTGATAAAAGGACCATTAAGGGTTTTTTTTAATTTTGATTTTTTAGGACGTAAGGACAACTTTTGCTTCTTTTTTGTTACAGACGTAACATCAAACTTCTTTTTTTCAAACTTCAATTACACCATTTATATCAATTCAAAAGAAATTAATGAATGCATATTATTATAGTACCGTCTTAGTAGTTAAAATTGTGCTACAAGTAGTTATTTTTGTTTTTATTTTTCGATGAGAAATATGCATTTGAAAATGTGTTCTTTTTTCTGATTTTTTACAAGTTCGTGAATATCGTACTTCCAACTAAGAAAACAAGTATTATTCTAACTCTCACCAAAAAAACAATGCAGGATTCTTAAAATATACATCTTAAGCTTTAAAATGATGTATAACATAACAACATAACTTCAATATGAATTTTTGACCAATTGGTTTCACTTTTCATGGAATGGCCCTTCAGTATTAAATTTAAAAAAATAAATATTTTAAAATAAATTTGTGATTAGAAAAGATCAGGTCTTTAGGGAATCACCCGTAATAGCATGACTGGCGAGAACTAAAGGCAAACATGCATTTTCAATCCTGTTTTCATTGTTCAAAATAAGCTTTTTGTCACCTGTTTTAAGCCTTTGTCTATTATTCATGGTTAGTTATTTCTTTCTGCATTGGGCTAAAATGAGTGAAGGACTTGCGTTGTCTTTTAGTTCATTATCATGTCAAAAAACTTTCGTCATTTGCAAAAATGAAGCCACTTTTTCAAGGACAGATTTCGTTGCCAGTGTTTTTGCAAATGACGTCACTCCTCCCTTCCCTTGCTCCACCTAGATAAAGAGTTATTAGGCTGCCTCCTCGCTTAGCATGTGTTTTCTTTTTTATTTAAGTCCTAATATCCAATTTCCCATCTCCTAGACCAGATTAATAAATACTTAGGCAACAAAAACCAACTTGTTTTTGTATTTTGATTTTAAAAAGTCAGTTTTTACTAAGTTTGGGTCGGAAAAAACAAACATGTAAATAATTCTTCTTTATTAGCTTTGTTTTCAAGATACACTAAAGCCCACTTGAAGAAGATTCACAATAGCCACTCATTGATTTTAAATACAGTGTAGTCAACTTTATTTTTAACGGTATGATAAAACTACATACAAGACCGGAAAATTAAAGACATCTTAAGCGACTTCAACTAATCGTAATTCGATTACATCAATTTACTGTTAAGTATTAAGAAATAAATAATCTACACATTTTGATATCGATGTTAATAAAATACAAGTTATGTTAACATTACAATTGTCGGGGTGACAGAAGAAATTTAAGGATTGTAACATTATGTTATATGTTATACTATTAATTATATCTCATTTGATGACTTAGTGTCGTGTTGCTTATTTTAAACAAAATGATATAAACACTAAGCAGGCTTCGGTTTCCTTAATCTTACCAAACATTTCTATAGTTACAGCATTATGTAAGAGTTAAAATGGTCACGTTTTTATAAAACGTAAGTTTAGTTTTAATCTGCAAATATATACATATAGTTTGAATGATACATAAAATATCTAATACATTTCAAAACATCTTGGAAGTTAAACAAAAACCTTTGATCAATATTCTGCTTATGTTTCGTTTTACCAATAAATATATTTTTGAAAAAAATTGTATCTTCAAAGCTTTTTCTTTTTTCGAGTGTCTTCAATCAGTATTAATTTATAGAAATTAAAAATAAAATAACGGTTTTATTTCCAAAAGGATATTTTTGAAGGTGAAACTAGTTTTAGTTTTAAGAGTGAATTCAAAAGCGTTTTCTTTTACAGGAGTATAATACCAGCCAAGGGCAGACGTTTGTGCAAACTCTAATATTTCAAAAAACTATTTCCTAGTTTTCTTATCGAAAGTTTATGAAATTAGTTTTTTTTTCAATTACAAATATTACTTCCAATAAATTTCTTTCGGCTTTTTAAAGGGAATTCATAAGGAAAAAATGTTAGGAATCACCGGGTTAGACTAAAATAAATTTAACTTTGTTTTCAAAAAGCTGGAAATATCGAACAGATGTAACGGGACTAACCATCTCAGAAATAAGAATGCGACTAACGGAAGGTTAACCATATGGTATGATTTTTGTTTGATATTTTAGAGGTGTTTGGTTCCCAATTAACTCATTTTCTTTCTAGGCCCTGTAATAATGGAACGTGCCAAGGCGCCTCAAGAAATGGTGTCTTGTGAAAAAACTGATGTTGATGACTGCATGGCAAAACTGCAAACGTTCCTGAGGCTCACATCTTTGCCTTTTACTTCTAAAGAAGAAGAATTAGATAAACTATGCGAGTGAGAATTGTTTCATTACTCTTGATAGTAAAGTTTCATTTAAATTTGTTATAATGTGACTCGGCTAAATTAATTCTTGCTCTTGGTCTAGTTCATTAGTGTTGGAGCGGAAATTGAGACATTCCTAGATTTGCATAAAGCCAATGATATTTGTCTCAACGGAAGCAGGTTTTTATTGCCCTTGTTTTTCAAAAAAAAAAAAAAAAATCGTTTAGCATGAATAGTTTACCCCCTGGATGAGATACTACCCTATTAGAGCCAGACTGTTGTTCACTCTGAATTGAGTAATATGAATGGGACTGCTTCGTGGTGTTCTTGGTAATGTGTCATGTAATCTACATGTGACTCACAAACTCCTAAAAGTCCTAACTCACCAAACTGCTTATCGGTAATATTGGTAAGTTGACCTCCGATATTTTCAATGTTTGCCACTTCTTCGGTCAACAAGGAAGGGTAATGGTGGGTATTGAATTAAGTTGAATTACTTTTGTAGACGTTTTGTAAAAGTATTCCAACTCAAACCCGGTGCAGTTACATTTTCCTATTATACGAGAAACAGTCAAGCATAGCCATTGTCAGTGGTCAACTTACCAAAAGAGCACTATTGTACCTATGTCATTGCACTTCTAATTGCTTCCACCCATAAATACAATTGTAACGTTTACTCAAAAGATTATTTTCTAAGTTTCCCGATCTTAATCTAACCATAACGCACTTATGATTGCATTTGAACTGATTAAAAAATAATTTTACATTTCATTTACTGAAAAAAAGGCTTTTTTTTCGATACTAAAATTAATCGTTAAAATACAATATTTCTGCTAATTCAGAATGGAATATCGTTACTCACTTTAAATTTATTCTTGGTTAGGATTAAACATTTTTAGGATTATGGGGCAAAATTACGTGAAAACTACTGGACGCCAAGAGTTGTTGCTTCCTCCTCCCGCTTTTTTGTCTACTGAGTTGTTTGGTTCTTTTTTCCTATCAAAAATGAGCCAAATCTGCCTATAGCTCTAGCCCTTTAATTCTGAAACAAATTTAATTACAATATATCATGGGCTAGGGATTTCACTGGTGACAGCAATGGGCTGAACAACACTTCCCTTCACATAAAATTTATTAATTATTTTTTTTAACTTTCATAGTTAAGAATTACAACAAAATTCAATATCTTTTGGGTGAAATAACATCAAGATTTTTTTCATCAATTTCTAAAAATATGACAGTTATGTCTTTAAGAAGACTTATCTTTCAAATTGAGATATTGGAGAAACGATTCTTTGGTGTGAAAAAGTTTAGTTTCCATTCGCAATATTCAATAAAGTAAAAATATTCGATGAAATAACAAGGTTATGGTTTAACTTTATCGGCCTTGAAAATATTTGATTCCCAGTGAGATATAGATTTTTAAAAATCATCTTAAATGTATTTAATACATTTTTAAGCAATGATGAGTAAAACAAGTTTTATTTAATAGTTTGATACTGCATTACATAAAAAAATGAACATGTAAAGTTTTCTAGAAGCAACTATTGAGCCAGGTATCCGTACCTGGTAGACAAAGAGCCACCGGATATCCGATATCCGGCAAAATCACTATCCTTAGAAAGAACTGATATCAAGAAGGTTATTCATTGCTATTTTGACCATAACCATATTTGCATCGAATTTGGTCCTCAAAACTAGACAAGATAAGGATCGAAAAATCTCTATGGAGATTAGATGAATAGGATTAATTTCATACGCATGTTAAACTTTTAGTTTTGTTTCATTTTCTTAGCTTTTATCTCTTTTTTTTTTTTTTTTTTTTTTTTACTCCAGATTTTTTATATCATAAAAGCAGACAGAAAAAGGACATTACTTTAAACTGCTGGTTGGTTTTCCTGCATTAAGGCTCTGTTAGCAGAGGAAAGACTTTTACAGAATTAAAAAAATAATGGAGAAGTGGGACAAAAAGGAATTGGTGACAAAAATTGTCATCAAGCTGGCGACTAATAAATTGAATTTGGCGTTAAAAACCAACAATAATGTTTGTAACCAATAGTAACCCCCTTATAATGAAAACCATTTAATTGTGAAATTTAGAAGTAGTATACCTTTTATCCCGACCACATGAGTACATTCCCTCATTGTTTAAAATTGGTTGATATGATTTCAATATAAGCTAAATCTAAAAAATTGTAAAATAAAAATACAATCATACAAAAATTTACGTAGTGAAAATTCTAAAAAAGGCACCATTACCTTGTATTACTCTACTCAACAGTTTTACTGATTTCCCCAATTACTTTACTTAATTTATTTTGTTTTGTGACAAAAGTAAACAATAAATAAAACTAAAAAAATCACATTCGGTAATATTTCTCAATTATTTCATATTATTTTATTCATTTAATTATTTTTATTTCGCTTATTTTTTAATTGATTTATTTATTTTAAATTAAAAAGAAAAAAATCAAATTCTGAAATTTGATATTTTTTTTCTTTTTAATTTAAATCTATAGCCTTCTTTAGCCTTTTTCGTAGACTAGAAAAAAACTTGTGTTTGTGCAATGACTCTTTTATGTATTTAATCAAGTTACTTGCTAAATGACTGTCTATGAATTCAGACTTACGCCTGATCACGCACGCATAAAATCACAAAAGACAAGTGTATCAACAAACTCTATGCATCTTATTTCATGCAAATACCAAAACCACCAGTCCCCCATTTATGACGCGATTACTTATCCACATGGTTTAGAATTCGAAATTAATTACTATTCGGTTCTCTTTTATTTTTATCCCATCGGTAATAAAATCATTTTATCTCTTCCAGGGAAGCTGCCAGTGGATATAATTGCACAGCTGGAATGCTGCGATCCAAAGACTGCCTTTCTTCTACGGACAAGGATTTAGTGCCCATATTCGTAGAAATGGCCGAATACATGTTTTTTATGCTTTGTGGAAATGGCGCTGGAACACCAGGCTACTTAAAAGAAGGTAATTTACATACGAACGAGAATTTATGAAATTGTTTATTCGTGGTACAACACTTTTATAAATAGCCAACACAGTTTTTAAAGCCATGAAGAGCTTTTCCCTTTGTCCGTCGTTTAATGAGCAACTTAAAATATGACAGTATTTTTGCCAATGCTAATATCTCTATTTGCTAAGTACTTTTATTCATAAACTACAAAGTCTGAAGTAAATAATGGCGTTAAATTGAAGTACTACTTTCCAACCGATAATGCAAAGGATTCAAAGAATGGCTAACATTTAAAACAGTTAACTAAACTAATTCACACTAGTGCTGAAATTCTAAAAGTTCCTAAAATTGGTTTGAAAGATTTTTTTAAATACTTGCATTTATGAGGTGAAAAGTACTTAGAAAACTGCATGCTGTCAATTTTAAGCTTACTTAATTCAAAAACATACTCAATTGTGTATTAGCTATTGATAGTTTCTAAAGTACGCATTCTGATTGTAATTTTTGCATTTTCATTTTAAACACAACATTATTGCACAATCCAAGTATTTAATCACGCTTACCGGCAAAGAGAAAACACCTTAATGTAGCAATAATAGGAATGCTGTACAATTTGTCCTTATTTGTAATTTGAGGCAACACTTCAAATCGAAATCCTAAATTCCTTAAATTTCAGAATTTTCTGAAAAGTGGTTGGGTCATGACAATCCAAATGTTTTTCCTGGGAGATGGTTAGTAACAGTTCTTAGCTCTTACATATACGTATACCAACATAATCAGGTTGGCAATATGGCATGGAACTAACAAGCGATGTGGGGAGTTACCAACTCTCGTCCTGTTTCAGGTATTCTACTTCAACGATAACTATCAAAGGATAGTGCAGCTCTCTTTCATATTAAATACCTAAAAAAGAGCTTTTTCAAAAAGCAAAAGAGGAGCGGAAGCCATGTTCTTGCTAACTTTCCGCGTTTTCTCCATAAAAAATTACGAATGTGTAAACATAATGTTTATCTATCTATATATACAAATATTTATATACAAATAACTAAAGGTAATTATTGTATATAAAATAGATGAGGTACCCCATGACTGTGGCGCTTAAATTGCTTTAACTGGACTAATTAAATTTTTATCAAAATCACAAAGTGTATAATATTTTTGTAATTGTATGAATAAAACAATTGCATTAATGAACTGTTTTTCAAATGTTATAATATTGGAACGATTTTCCTTAATATCAATAATATTTGATTTTTTTTTCATTAAGTTTTAAAAAATTAGATACTGTTGCATTAAAATAGTTTCTTGTTTTTTCTTTGTCATTTTACTAGCTTATTTGAAAAATTCTGAATGCGTAATGAAAAGTAAGGAAGCAATACAGTGCTGTGCTCGGGAAAGTCATATTCCAGATCTTCCAATTGTGCGTTTTGTAGAAGAAAAAACCAAAGGGCTGGCAGAAAAACAAATTACCACTTGCTGGTAAGTATGAAATATATATATTTTTTTAAATTATGCGATTCAGTTCCCCAAACGCTGTAGAAAAAAATATGGAATAAATTCAACTATACAAGATTTCGTGTTTCAATGAAAAACGTAAATTTATTAATTGTTTGACTTCTATCTTGAAATTTGTTGTGCACTAATTCCTGAGTATCATTACAACAGAAGGCGCAAATACTCTGGGATCTCCACAGAACAGTGCTCACGCTCACAAAATCAGAAAAAAAAAAAAACCTCACAAGAGAACTTAAACTGCCCTCTACCTAAGTTGGTACTTAATTGTTTTCTAACAATTAAAATATTGATTCAAAAACCTTTATTTTCTAGTATATTTATTCGTTTTAGAAAAATCAGTTTTTACGAAGGTGTGTTATACAGAGGAAACGGAACAGCGAAAATAGGGTTGCAGTGGAGAACTCGAACCCTTTACTTAACCCCCAGCTAAAAACAGTTGTTACCGCAACTTAATCATTTCATTTATAAATAATAACCTAACGAAAACATATACTCGACTGCAACCTTTCTTGACTACATAGAAATAAGCTGAGACCAAACAAAGGAAGTAGTTCTTTGCGCGGTGTCCGAATTTCGGGTGAAATTAGATCCTTCCCTTTAGAAATCGGACTAGAGTGTTTCATCTACGCATATGTAGCCTTTTTTTGTCATAATACAGTGAACTCTCACTTATACGCCGGCCTAAGGGACCAACGGAAAAGGCGCATAAGTGAGAGAGACGTATAAGTGAACAAGCATCTTTAAAGGACTGAAACGCAACATAGGTTCTAATGAGAGCGTGAATAAGTATGTTTCTATAGGCAAACAACATATTACTACGGTTTGGCAATTACTGTAACGTAACTACAATGATAAAGAGAAAACAAAAATGGTGGCGTACCTAATCACAAAGTGTTTCTTTTAAAACGATGTATAATAGATAATTGTCCCTGTCAGAACTCTTAGTCTGTGGGCCAAGTGCAAATATCGTTCAGGTTCGTTTACCAATCTTAGGGACTACGAGAACTTGCTTGAAATCTATTAATATTGATGTACTCAATCGAAAAATCCAATGTTCCCAAGCGGAACTTGTCTCATTAAGTTTTAATTAGTAATTGAAACACGAACTCTTTTCCTTGGCCTGGTCACTCTTTCACTAGAGACGTTGTCCCTAGGTGGCGCTATTGCACAAAATATTTGCAATCTAAAATTTTAATAAACAGTTTTTCAACCATAATTTTACTTTTTTACTCGATTTTACATTTCAAAATATATTAATACGTTTTGAATCACTCACTTTTTTCGCTGTGTGACTTAATTTAAAATCAAAATCGAACATTGTATCAATCCGCCAGGCGTTTCAGATATTCTCATTCTTTATTTTTGATCAAAGAGCGCCAGTTCGCGCGGTTTCGTTTCGCGTCGCTGTCTTTTATGGCTTGATATCCCCTTTTGGCGATGTTTCACAAAGAGCAACTTTTAGTGGAACGACATTGTTGTATACCGTATTTTTTGCCGTATAAGACGCACCGTCTTATACGGCATAAATTTAAGATTAATTAAAATTGGGGGATTTAATTTAAAATTGGGTGTGTCTTACACGGCGAAAAATACGGTAATATTGCGTTTTTTACGCTGCTATTTTGAATAACGTTTGATTTTTCAAAATTTTAATTAAATCTTATAAAATTGAGTGTTTATTGTTTTTGCTACATAACTTGCAGTCGTGAAAGGAGTTAGTGTAGGAGATATAGAGATTAAATAAGAACCAGTTTAGACATTTTTTGTTGCTGCTTTATTTCTAGAACATAAATTAACTATTACTGTTTTTCAGAAAACCAATACTTATAAAATCACAGGCCCGTCATTTGGGGGAGGGGGGGAGTCAATTCCTCTTCTTCCCGGCTTTGAAAAATCAATTTACATGTAAGCGGGCGTGGTTTTTGTCATTTTTGGTGCAATTTACATTGTGTATGCAGTGTTTGCCCCCGCTCCCCTGGAAAAATTTGAAATAGCTTGTGTAAATACATATAGGATATATAAGCAAGGGCGGATACAAGGGAGGGGCGATGGGGGCGATCGCCCCTCCCTTGAGGGACTCTTCCACAGCGGTTCTTAGATTTTGAAGTTCAAAAAAGGCAGTTTTAGTTGATTTTTGATGATATTAAGAGAAAGGGTGAGGATTCGGAGCTCTGATCTGGAAATTTTTCGAAATGGAAGACCAAAACATTTGTAACCAACATGTGTTAACAAGGGTGCATGGAGAAAAAAATGGGCAAGTAAGAAAAAAAACTCAATCGCCCCTCCCTTGGAACATTTCTGGATCCGCCCTTGTATATAAGGGACTGATTTGTTACCACGAATAAGTGTTTTGAACGACGTCAATCGTCGCCAAATATGATTCGTGACTTTTTCCGTCAATTTTGAGCTTTTAAAAGTAATGCATATTTTATGATGTGCTTTAATAAATGTAATTTAAAATTTTAAATGAAACCATTAAGATCATGACAGGACCTATAGTCTGTGGGCCAAGCACCGATATCGTTCAAGTTCGTTTACCAATTTTAGGGACTACGGGAACTTGCTTGAAATCAACTAATAGTGATGTACTCAATCGAAAAATCCAATGTTCCCAAGCAGACCTTGTCTCATTAAGTTTTAATTAGTAACTGAAATAGGGACTATATTCCTTAGCCTGTTGGCTCATTCACAACAAAAATTGTCTCTAGGTGGCGCTGTTGCACAAAATATTTGCAATTTAAAATTTCAATAAACAGGTTTTCGACCCTAGTTTTTTTTTCATACGATTTTATGTTGCAAAATATATTAATAAGTCATAATATACTTACTTCACGTCTTTTGTGATTCAGTTACTAAGAAAATCACAAAAATGTATCAATCCACATTTCCGCTTGTTCTTAATCATACATTATAGAATGCATGGAATATGCGAGAGTATTTGACTACAGAATATTGTTAGGGGTAGTTAGTAAGTTAATATACTGAAAGTCCCCGACCCTGGGGGGTGAGCTAAAGGTGGGGGGGGAGGGGGAAGCAAATTTTGGGTTTTTCGAAAAATCGCGGAAATGGTGGGAAAAATTGGTTTAAAATAAAAATTCAAGCTAAACAAACTTCGTATAACAGTGTTTCTACACATATTTGTCGAATTTTCAATAATTTTCCAGGTGTATATTGTGAAAAAACGAGAAATTTCGGAAAAACTCTCTATTTTTGTCAAGCAACGTTGAATGGTTCTATTTTAAAAAGGGAGACAGCTTGATTACGAAAATGCACGATAGCAGCATTTCCACGTACTCCGATATTATTTTATTTTTATAGAAATGATAAGGAAGAGAAAAAAAAAACACCAACACAAATCAACACCTCAAATATACGAATGTAACGAAAAACAAAACAAAACAAAACAAAGAAAAATCCCTTCTCATTCCTTATCTCTCTTATCACAATCACCCCCTGTTTCATAAAATCGGTTGAGACCTGACGCATGCGCGAATTCGAGGAAGGTCGCCGAAAAGAATATCAAACAGTATCTATATATCCATCTATATGTACATATAAATATATAGGCAGAGACAGACACATATATATGATATTTAACGTAATTATCCGCCCCTAGAATTCCATTTTCGCATATTTTGCCATCTATCTTTAATGGCCTGTAAAAAACTAATGAGACAATATTTTTTCGGGAACATTGTATTTTTTGCATCTGTAGACTCTAAGGATTCAGAAAAATATCACATTTCGTAGTCCCCGAAGTTGGCAAACGAAACCATGTTTCTAAGCATCTTTTCTGCCTTCGGCCCACAGACTATCTAGTTCATGCGCAAAAAATGCCTTCCGTGAGCAGTATAGGCGAAAGATTAAAGAGGAAAATGAAGAAAAATGCTTATTTTTTGAAGAAAATTAATTAAATTTTTCTACATTTTAGGAAAAATTCGGCGCATAAATGAAATATTTATCTTTAGAGCGACGCATAAACGAATGATACTCTCATTACACTGTTCGACAAAAAAAAACCTTTAAAATGCTTCTGGTATTTTGAAGGCTGATTCTTATGTAAAATGAGCCCCTGAATCCGAATATGACCCCCGTTTTCCCCCATCACGTCCCAATTTTTTTTAAAACGCCCTCCTTTTTTTTTCATTTTTCCTTAGTTTCAGGGCTATAATATTTTTTTTGGAGGGGAAAGGAGCCTTATATTCACCAATAAATTTTTTTGGATGTCAAGAGAGACTCAAAGTTTAAAATCATGAGCACCGAGAAAAAATCGGGGAACTTGGGGGGGCGTGGCCCCCCAAAATATTTGAAAAATCACCAAAAACGATCTTTTTATTCTAGTTTCTTTAAAAAGACCTTTAAAACATTTTTTTCGGTGCAGAACCAGAGTATAGGATCCGCTCCTATGGCTCCTGGGTCAGAAAAAATTTTCACGCTGTAAAATTTTTAAAAAAAAATAAAATAATGCTTTAAAAATCGCACTTTGCACTCGAGTTTTAAAGCAGGTCTTCAGCCAAAAAAAAAACAAAATTGTGGCTGATTCTTATGTCAAATGACCCCCTATTTCCAAATATGACCTCAGTTTCCCTCCTCCACCCCCTCTTTCCAGAGAGTCCCCCCCCCCCAATTCAGAGTCATTTTACTAATTCGGAGGGGAAAAGTACATTACGTAACCCGTTAACATAATTCTAAAAGGCAACAGAGGTTCAAAGTTCAAAATCATGTACATGTGTACCAAAAATATAAACTAGGGCGGTATACCTCCCCCCTCCCCCCCCCAAAAAAAAAGAAAAGAAAATTCAATACTCTGATTTTTCACAAAAAAAAAAAAAAAGGTTTAAAACGTCTTTTAGAAAAACAAGAAAAGAAGTTTTTTTTTTGGGGGGGGGGGTACACCGCCATAGTTTATATTTTTGGTACACATGTACATGATTTTGAACTTTGAACCTCTGTTGCCTTTTAGAATTATGTTAACGGGTTACGTAATGTACTTTTCCCCTCCGAATTAGAAAAATGACTCTGAATTGGGGGGGGGGGAACTCTCTGGAAAGAGGGGGTGGAGAGGGGAAACTGAGGTCATATTTGGAAATAGGGAGTCATTTGACATAAGAATCAGCCACAATTTTGTTTTTTTTTTTTTTTGGCTGAAGACCTGCTTTAAAACTCGAGTGCAAAGTGCGATTTTTAAAGCATTATTTTATTTTTTTTTTTAATTTTACAGCGTGAAAATTTTTTCTGACCCAGGAGCCATAGGAGCGGATCCTATACTCTGGTTCTGCACCGAAAAAAATGTTTTAAAGGTCTTTTTAAAGAAACTAGAATAAAAAGATCGTTGTTGGTGATTTTTCAAATATTTTGGGGGGCCACGCCCCCCCCAAGTTCCCCGATTTTTTCTCGGTGCTCATGATTTTAAACTTTGAGTCTCTCTTGACATCCAAAAAAATTTATTGGTGAATATAAGGCTCCTTTCCCCTCCAAAAAAAATATTATAGCCCTGAAACTAAGGAAAAATGAAAAAAAAAGGGGGGCGTTTTAAAAAAAATTGGGACGTGATGGGGGAAAACGGGGGTCATATTCGGATTCAAGGGGTCATTTTACCTAAGAATCAGTCTTCAAAATACCAGAAGCATTTTCAAGGCTTTTTTTTGTCGAACAGTGTTATTTTGCTATTGAATGTGCTAGGACCATTCAGAATCGTCGTATAAGTGAAAAAGGCGCATAAATGAGGCGGCGTATAAGTGAGATTTCACTGTATTCGTAATTTTCTTAATATTTTCAATTTTACGAACGGAGTAGCGCGGAAGCGTAATCCATTTGAATCGAACTCGCCAGCCAATAAGAGTTCACGCACAGTTGGAGATCTCCTCTAATTCGCCAAAAAGGTTTCTGTTTACTCCGTTGTTCTTCCGCGCGTAGTGATTTCAATTTCAGTGTCAAGTTAAGTTGCTGTCGACTGTAGTGGTAGAGATGGGCTGAAGCTTCGGTCAAGCCGAAGTTTTGTGAAGTGCCTCGTGCAACTTTGGCGAACTTAATGATTAGCTCTTCCAACCTAATTTTTGCTTTTTAAAATTGCGTGAAGTTACTGAATTATATGATAACATTTTCTTTATTTTGCAGCCCTGTAGTCAACTTTCTTAAATGTGCAAGTTCTAAGGCGGAAGAGAGCTGCGGTGAAATTGCCGGAAACTTCACTGCGGAATATATTCAACGTGCGACTGGTGAGCAACTCCAAGCTGTGTGCCAAAGCATGCCTCTTTACCCTGAACCCGACCCAAAAACATGCCAGAGTTCCCCACCCGTCTGTTCTAGTAGCCAAGCCCTGCATTTAAGCTACGAACTTCTTATGTTTTTGTTTACTTTCTTGTGTTTACGCTCACTCTACGTGCGTTGATAATTTGAGAGTAATAGGAGCTACTAAATTCATAAAAGAACATTTTGAATGTAAGCGCAGAAATTTTCACTTTTAATTGGACAAAAGAATCAATTTTGTACGTCAGCATTATTCATTTCGTTTATTTATGGTTAATGAGAAATAATGATGCTTCGAATATTATTTACAAAAGCAATGGAATGCTAATGCATACATCACATTTATGAAGAAAAAATAATAAAATGCACACTTTTCTAATAAGGGTTTTTGTAGACTAAGGATGAAGCTGGATTCATGTCAAGGGGGTCTAGATTTTTTCTGTGAGTTTACTACAAGATGCTGACAATGCAGCTGGTGATTGTTCGTATAATTTTAATGATTCCTTAGAATTATTTACGGACGAAAGCTGAGAAAAGTATCTAAAGGTTGGGTAAGGAAAAAGAGTCAAGATGAAATTTTATGAAAGAATGGAACTGTGAAAATAGTTGAACCAATCAGGCGTCATCGGGACAAACGTTTCAGAGTAAAAAAAATTTAATTATTATTGTTTATAAGTAGCTACATTAAGAATTCAACTTGTTTTACCTTTTATCTACAGCCAGAACTGAGAAATTGCTTCAGTTTATCTGTGGTGCTGTGTTTCAAGCCCACCGGATTTTTGAAGCGCATCTTAAAGCAGTTCGTGGAATTGCTTCTTGTCAAACTAATTTTTCTTTTGAAGTTTGCTCAAGACAAATCAATGAGACAATGCAAATACAAGATATGTGAAAACTGTTTTGAGTAAATGAAAGACAGTTTAATAATTTATACTTAAAAGAAACTTTATTAAAAAACGTTGTTCTCTTCTTTCCTTTAAAATAATTGCAAATTACTCGAAATTTATCGTTTTAGCGGAATTACCTTGTATTTTAAGCACTAAAACGATTTTCTGAATAAAATTTATGTAAATGGGCAACTTTGACTGCTAGTCTATGGATAAATTGTCATTAATTTTCTCCTTTAAATCCATATTTAAAAGAAAATTTTGTTTTCTGTAAAGATAGAAGTGATTGTTATTCTAGAGATGTTATGGGTTGTTGCTTACATGACAATTTATATGCTGATTTTACCAACATTTGTTTTGCTGTCAGTTCTTCGTCCTGATTAAAATATTTATTTTTGTTTTCACTATTTAATTTTTTAAGCTTCTGTAATTTGGAAATTATTTTCGAAAGCTCTTTGTGAATAAATCCTTGTTAATTGATACATTGGTCTGGATTTAAAATAAAAGTTTTCTCATTGACTGTTTCCTCTTTATTTTATTATTTCTTACATCTTCTTTTAAGCACATAAGTTCATGTGTTTTGAAAAATATATTCAATGACATTTATCATAGTTTAAAAAAAATGTTTAATTTGTTTAAAATGCGGAGAGAGATAATTTTTGAGACAATTATGTTTGGCATTTTATTCATTATCATTTTTTAAGTTTTATTAATTTTCAAAACTCAAAACTACTTAAAGTTGTAGAGTTCTATATGGTTTTGCTATAAATGGTATTTGTATAGTATTGCTGCAAACATTTATGCATAAACAAAATTTGATTACAAAAAAGAAATTTATATTCATAATGTAAAAAAAGTACGCATTTTCCTTTTAAATTTAGTCCAATCAATCATATTTTTTGCTATCCCACAGTTGTTTGAGTTACTTTTGACGTACGGTAGCATTAAGTCTTTGTAACCAAGACCGGTCCATGGATTTTTAATTGTTAAACACTAAGGGCCCTGTTCCACATTGACGTAAAGCAGAAACGTAAAATGGATTACATTGCGTTCCTATGGAAAGTACTCAAATTTTCTATTTCTGCCTTCGGTTTTGGTCGCGTTTTACTCTGATGTAGAACAGGGCCCTAAGACATAAATAGTGAGCTAAAATAAACAGATGAAACGTAAAATTTTTGAAATTTACCGATGCAATCTTACTATAACCATTTAGTGTTTCAAATAGCCGTAAAGGTAAGCATTTTTCCTCTTTTTATTGTTCAGTTTTCATGAAAAGATATTAACATAGTTAATGGATTTTTTTTTTTTTTTTGAAAAGTTGGCGATATAAAGTACCTAAAATACTTTATGTGAGTTTTTGAAACGCTAAGAAATTTAACCATTTAAAAGTGACATTTTTGGAAGACAAATTTTGGTGAAGACAAATTTTGCGTACAGAATTACTGTCAGGCAATATAATAGAATCTCTTTAAAAGGAACTCCAAAGGACCTTTAAAATAAATTCGTCTTAATTTTAATAATTATTATCCGAATAAAATACACTAAAAGCCAAAGGAATCGGAAATGTAGTTCCGTCTGGCCAGTAGCTCGTTTAAAAAGGTGTTCGAATGAACGAAGTTGATTGCATGTTCTGGGATGCAATAGACGAAATTGCATCTTTAAATTCACAGGTAGGAAAGGATATAAAATCTAAGTGTCAAAATTTTGTTCCCAATCAACTCAACTAAACTTATATGAAGACATCATTATGAAATTAATGACTGCATTTTCTGTAGCAGATTAACACGACGAAAAAAATATTAAAAGTGAACGATGTCAGTTACAAGCAGTTCTGCATTGACTTTTAATTCATTTAAATTTAAAAATTAACCAGGATTACTGATATAGTATGCAAACATATTAATTCCTGATAAATGATTTATTAATTAAATTTCCGTAACTAATGAGTTATGCTACTCTCTTTTTCTAAGCACACTCTCAGATTCTTCGTATCATGACGAATGTTTACTGTGTCTGGGGGGGAGGACATTATAAATTGAAACCACTTCTGGTATAACACAGTTTAAATATTTTATTTGCAGTTCAAGAAGTTTAACCTTTTATTTTAGTTTTAAGAACTGTGGCGCCACCACGGCTGCTGTGTTTTTTTTTCCTTTTAAACTTTTCATTTCTTTTTATTTAAGAGTTTAACAACATTTAAATAGTTTTAATACGTTTTTTCGAGCAATAATATAACGCTTACTGAATACTTACTATATGTAAATTACACAAGCAATTCATATTATTTTTAACCAATAAATAGTAATACATAAACAAAATATACAACCAAAAAGAATAAGATTGAAAATGGAAAAGCACAATTCATTCATTGTCATCTAAAAATCAAAACTTATCTGAGTGGGAAAAGATTTTAAGGGCAAGACCATTCAACTCGTCCAGTTAATAGACGCGTGAATGAACATTTAACCCTTTATGTCATAAATTAATTACAAAAATGTTTAAACTCAGTAGGGACTAAGGCCCTCCTACGCCTTAGGGTCCCTAAAAAAAGTGTTTCTGATTGCAAGTTCCATCTGTCAGACTCTCAGCGAAGTACAAAGAGTGGTACTTCAAAGCTTCAACATTATTACAGCCATATAGGATTCATAATACTAAATTAATATAAGCGGGACTTTTAAGTACCGTCAGTGCATAAAGGGTTAAGCGGATATCAAAAAGATGTCATAATTTGTGACACATTTTTCAATTATTTTCGTCACAAACTGTCACAACTTCACGAGCCCTCCCCCCTCCCTCTAAGTGTGACATCATTTGTAGACGACCTCAAAGAAATGGAGCTTAACACATCCGAACATTAATTCACAACCCAATTTCCCAATTCACCCGCAATTTTAACGCTCCATTCAAATATCTGCCAGAAATAGCATAGCATACGGATGTTTTATAGCCGAAGTTGACTGGAGAGAAGAAGTTGCGTTTGAATTAGGAGTTGCGTTAAATGAATTTTTCTATGTGTTGAGCTCCATTTCCTTGAGGTCGTCCACAAATGATATCACACTTTGAGGGGAGGAGGGTTCGTACATTTTGTGACGAAAATAAGTGAAAGGCTAGCACAGGTTGCGACACATCTTTTTCATAATAATATGCTCAAAAAAAACCATCGTGACATGCAACAACGGGCAGGAAAGGGGCAAATGTTGTTGAAAAACAGGTGACATCATTTATGAGCAGAACCTTTTCAGAACTGCAACGTTTTCACAATTAAAAAGTTTTAATGAAGTTATATTTTATTTTTAAATATTGCCAAAAACTTGAATGGTTCATATTTAGGTTTTCAGTCAGTTTTAAGTTAAAACTGATATAGTAAGGGGCTGTCTATAAATGTTGTCACACTTTAGATCAACATTTTTGAACCCTTCCCACCCTTTTGTCACCATCACCTTGTCACATGTCACGCCATTTTTCATAAACAAATTCATATCCAAAAAAAAAGCGAGATGTCAAACTTGTCAGCACTTCCCTTCAATTTATCACAATTTCCCGTACCCCTCCCCCCCCCTTCAAAGCATTACGTTATTTGTGGTTAACCCCAAACGCAATAAACGAAATCTTCTAAGCAGTGGACAAACATGAAATATTCCAGCTGTTTTCATCTTGTTAATGCTGTTGCTTATCTACTTTAAGGGTTTGAAGTAGGACTTCCAAAAATTCAATGACCAGTAAGGACTGAGTTGTTAAGTCCACCTCTGAAAGTCCTATGCATCCCAGAATGTACTCGGGGGAGGGAGGGCTAGATGGTGACAGCATCTTCCACAAGTGGGATGAATTTTTCGACCACCCTCAAAAGAGAGAACACTTAACCCATTAATGCCTGACATTTTTTTTTTTCAACGATACTTTGTATACTGGTTACAAATAGTGTTTGATGGACAGGAAAAATAGTTAAAAAATTATCATGTAAAAATTAAATTTTTTATTTAAGAAAGAAAAATCGTCCCTAAAAAGGGACGCTAGGCACCAGAGGGTACATACTTTTTTACCAAAATTTTTTTTCTGCCTACGATGTAATATTGAAAATGACAATTTATAAGAAGAAATAAAAGCAGCAATTAACATAAGCGGGGAAGTAGATTCAGAGAACAAGGAAATATTGGTGTTGTTGAGTATGAAAGTCAGCAAAGCATTTGTTCTGCAAACCAACGTATTGCATTTGCTGCATTCCGATAAGCTCTTTTACTTCAATGGGCGCATCTTACCTGAGTCTTATTTAAAGCAATATAACAACTAGCCCCATAATACCTAATTCAATCCGGTACTCTTGAGCTCAATGCGCACAGCAGCTTCTAAAATAAAAATGAAGAGCGGCTACCACCACTTTTTAGAGTGAATCAAAAACCGGTAGTTCCCGATATTTGATGCATGGGATCTTTTTCCCTATGCAACGATTGTACTGAGCAACCATATACAGGGTGTCCACTCCAATCGTGGGCCAATAGCTAATTTCTAAACCATTAGAGATAAGCATAGAGTTTATTTAGGAAAAAATCTCCAAATTACGAAAGGAATTTTGGGTCTATTCAATGTTTTTCAAAAAATCAAATTTTGAAAGAGTTACGAAATTTAAATTTTTATACAGCCCCCCAGTCCTATCAATCATATTTAGTAAAATATTCTTGACACTGTAACGTTTAAAACTAAAAAAAAATCACTCTTCTACCACAAAAATTGACCGAGTTATGACATTTTGAAAAATCAAGATTTTGAAGGATTTCGCATACGGTCCCTTAAGCGATCTCTCGATGACGTCATGAAATAATGCAAAATCTTGATTTTTCAAAACGTCATAACTCGGTCAATTTTTGTGGTAGAGGAGTGATTTTTTTTTAGTTTTAAACGTTACAGTGTCAAGAATGTTTTACTAAATATGATTGATAAGACTGAGGGGCTGTATAAAAATTTAAATTTCGTAACTCTTTCAAAATTTGATTTTTTGAAAAACATTGAATAGACCCAAAATTCCTTTCGTAATTTGGAGATTTTTTCCTAAATAAACTATATGCGTATCTCTAACGGTTTAGAAATTAGCTATTGGTACACGATTGGAGTGGACATCCTGTATACACTAGGTGGCCAAAAGTATCCGGACACTTTCAAAAATTTACATTTTTAGATATAACTCGAGAAATAGGTGATCAATTGTTCTATAACTTTAGTCATACAAAATATATTCTTCACCGAACATTTCCAAGTTGAAATTAAATTACCCTTGCATTTGGGGGACGATAAAAAGGGGGGTCGAAAGAAAAACCGCTTTTTGACCATAACTCTTTGAAAATAGCTCGGAATAAGCTATGCATTTCAGTAATTAATTAGCATACTATGTATAATTACTGTACAAATTCAAATGAACGTACCACTCTTACTTCCAAAGATATGAAACATTTTTTAAAAAACGGCAATTTTATTTGAAGGGTTTTTGCTCATAACACGCAGAGTTTTTGATCAAACCTTATCAAAACTTCAGGAAAGATGACAAAATACAAGAGAAAGAACACACTAAAACGGTTTTTAAAAATATTAAAAATCCGATGAGATATGAACGTTAAAAGGAAATAATTTGTCACGGCGCATGCGCGAAAGACAGAAATTTATAACTACAAAAATATTGTAGCCTGGTGTATACTGCATCTTATAAAAAAAGTTCCAGTTGAATATCGTAAAAATTGAAAAAGATATCAGCGATCTAGTGAGCTGTAATTCATTCATTTGCAGTCAATTCATAAATGGAGAGGGGTTGTTCACAAATAGTGTGGGGACAATCGAGCATATTTTTCAATGTTAAATTGTATACTGTTTAAAAATTTATATTTGGCATAGAAGTCACATTTCGCCCATTCGGCCAAAAAGACCTTATAAGTAGGTGGCCAAAAGTATACGGAGACCCCCTGAAACGTTGATTTTGAATGATGACGAAATAACCTTTATTTTAAAAATAGCTCTTTGTGGACAGACCCTCACTATGTATGTATTGTCTGCGAATGTATGAAATACAGCTCACTAGACCGCTGATATCTTTTTCAATTTTCATGATATTCAACTGGAACTTTTTTTATAAGATGCAGTATATACCAGGCTACAATATTTTTGTAGTTATAAATTTCTGTCGTTCGCGCATGCGCCGTGAAATTTTTTTTCCTTTTAACGTTCATATCTCATCGGATTTTTAATATTTTTAAAAACCGTTTTAGTATGTTCTTTCTCTTATATTTTGTCATCTTTCCTGAAGTTTTGATAAGGTTTGATCAAAAACTCTGCGTGTTATGAGCAAAAACCCTTCAAATAAAATTGCCGTTTTTTAAAAAATGTTTCATATCTTCGGAAGTAAGAGTGGTGCGTTCATTTGAATTTGTATAGTAATTATACATAGTATGCTAATTAATTACTGAAATGCATAGCTTATTCCGAGCTATTTTCAAAGAGTTATGGTCAAAAAGCGGTTATTCTTTCGACCCCCCTTCTTATCGTCCCCCAAATGCAAGGGTAATTTAATTTCAACTTGGAAATGTTCGGTGAAGCCTATATTTTGTATGACTAAAGTTAAAGAACAATTGATCACTTATTTCTCCAGCTATATGTAAAAATGTGAATTTTTGAAAGTGTCCGGATACTTTTGGCCACCTAGTGTATTTGGTTCATCAATTTCAATTCCTTTTTTTTCGCTGTTGGACAATCGCTTAGCCTTTACAATAGGATGAACTCCATAAATATTCGATGCAATAGTTATGACATTGCTATTATTCCACCGAACCAACGTAATATTATTTTACCTGTCATCGACATTTATTCAAAACTTCCTCTCTTTTCTTTTTTAAACAACGTAACTTTAGTTCATGAGCAATTTTTAATCCGATTCTTGCACAAAACCTTTCTGAGACAAATAATCACGTAGGAAAGCAAGAGAAGTAAATAAATTGTCACAGTAGAGATCGAAATTGGCATTATCGGGGAATTCTGAAATTAAATCTGCAACCCCCCCCCCCCCTTTTCAAACAACAGACACATATGCAATCCTTGAATTCTTCATCAAGGTGAAATGCTAAGCTTCTGGAAGAGCTTAGGGCTTCTTCAACAGTCAGACTAAACAATTATAGACACCTAATACATAATGGAAAAGTAATTAAATACAACGAATAATTAGTGTTTTAAAGAACTACATTTTTGAAATAGCTTTCTTTCAAAATTTACCTTGAGTATTTTTTGTAATTAAAAAAAAGAGAAAATATTTAAGAACGTTGTATAATTAAGTTTATATATATTAATTAATTTAATTTAATTAGATTTTGAAAATAAAATAAGTTTTAAAAATGACAATTATTATCTGTTTTTCAGTCTAAAAACATTTACTAACTTCTTTTGATATAAATTATAGATTCTAAGCAAGAAACCAGCAACGGTTAAACAATGCAGCCTTTGGTGCCTAGCGTCCCTTTTTAGGGACGTTCTTAAATTGCTATAAAATCCTAAAAAAATTTAAAATTTACAAAATTGCAAAAAAAGGTAAACTAAAACATCGATCGAAGTAGCACATATATCAAACACAGATAGATTTACTTGTTAATAACTTTAAAAACTTAGCTTTTTGTTCTTGAGATCGTGAGCTATGTAATTTTTGATAAAGATTATAATCAAATGGCTACAGATCACAGTTTACACCGGTTATGTGCTGAAATCTGTTAATACAGAATTGAAGCAATACCGAAGTAATAATTGAACACAATTATTTGGTTGAAATGTTAATTTTTGGAAAATTCAGACTCACTTTTTGGACCGTCCCTAAAAAGGGACGCTAGGCATTAATGGGTTAAGGTGGCCACTTGTGAGTCTAGCGAGCGTCGTTTGGGAGTTGTTTTCCTTATGAATTTGTATAGAAAGAAGTTAGTTGCCAATTGATAAGAAGAAAAATTTAAAACCTTACCACTGCATTCACTTAGTAAGTTTCCCTTATGTTTTTTGATTAATCTGTTTATTTCGTATTGCCATCTTTTTTATGTATCTGTATTTTGTAAGTCCGTTGTCTTTCGATTATACCCTGTAATGTGTTTTGTGTTTACCTATAATGTTTTGGTGTCATCAATAAATTTGGACACCGACTCCGACTGCTAGCTTACGGAAAGACCCTGGCAGTCATTCTACAGCAGTCGGTAGGTGCACTCGAAAAAAGAAGAAAAAAAATCACATTATTAATTTACTGGCGTGTGTTTATGCAATAGTCGTACCACTTGACTAAAATGTTACCTTTTACATCTGCTCGCATGCTCATCTATAGCAATGAACACTCTATTTCATACTAAATGTGTTTTTTTTAACTTGGTTGACTATATATGGAATGTCAGAATTATGCAAAATAATCCGTTTTGATTTTTATTATTCTTGGAAGTAGTCATTCTCTTTCGTAAATATAAGAATGAATTTCGCAATGTGGAGTGAAAAATTGACAGCAGCACGATTGCACATCGAATGAAATTAAAAAACCCGATGTTGAAAGCTGTAGGGAAACTGATTTATTTTTTCAGAAAATAGAACAATTGTTAGGCAAAATTATGAAAGAATTTTATTCTTTGAGCGAAGCTGTTGAATTTTCATTAATTCATCAGAAGAAATGCAAGCGACTCAGAAGAACGGATTATAGCTTCTGTAGAAGCTATGTTTTGTTTCAATTTTGCATTTTAAACGTATAACTACTAATATTAACATTTTAATTTGTTTGAAAAATTGCTGAAACATGGCGTTTTCAGTGAAAGTGTGTGTGACAGTGATTAATTTTGCATTTGTACTTGGACAAAGTAAGTGCTTAGTCACTAAATTAGTATTATTATTATCATGATTGTTAAAAGTGTTAAACTAATTATTATTTCTTTCATCGGGGCTGTAATTAAAATTGTTATTATTACTTTGAATTTTAAGGGAGTAATTAATTTATAATACTTCATATTTTTAATACTTTCAGTCGAAGTTTTGATTTGAAACTAAAGCAGTTAGAACTATACTGCCGTCTGATAATAAAAATTATAAATACTTTGAATTTTAAGGGATTATTTATTTTAATGGATTTTATATTACTTTTTTTAGTCAAAGTTTTGATTTGAAACTTTAGCAGTTAGAACTACACTGACGTGCTAAACGCTAAAGTCGTATATGCAGCTGAGTTCAAAATGAGAAATTGTTGCTTAAGCTTTGTGACTCCAGTTTTTAATTCAGTTGCAACTTTTTCAAAAAAAAATATTTCCTTACGTCAAATGTCCATGAAACATTACATTTATGAGACATATATGACAAAGAACTACCTGCGGGTGACAGTAAACTAAGATTTGATTAAAAGTGCAAATGCGATTTTTGTACTTAGCACGGCAGCATATATATTGCATGTAATATATATGTATGTAATATATATGTATGTAATATAATGTATATATATGCATCATGCAAACACCACAAATTTCCACCAAGTTTTTTATTGATTATAAAAGTTAATTGTGCGATTATTTTATTATTATTTTTAAAAGACCTTTTTTTCCTCATTACCTAATAGAACTCAATGATTTGAAAAAATAAGGTCGGAACTCTAGTTTTAAAGATATTCCAGAAGTGATGGTGCAGTCCCCCCCCCCCCCCCATCAGAAAAAAGTATCTAAAGTAGTTTATTTTTAAATGTCATTAATATTGAGCAAGTATAACCAGTATCACGACAATAAAAAACCTTTTAACTTCGGATCATATAGCTCACAAATAATGAAAACTCTTACATCAAACTTAATTTCTGAACGAACTAAACAAGCAAAAATATTCTCGGGACAAAGTGTCTTAAAACTTCATCAATTAAGGGACAAATGTTTAACATTAGTTGTGTTAAGCAAAATTTTGACTACGCTGTTATTTTACACTTTTGATGAACTAAAAATCATTCTGAAAGAGTAGAAGATTTAACAAGTTAAATTTTCTCTAGAGGACTTAAAACTAAGCCATAAAGGGAAAGACCAAAACAAATTTCTTCATGGTTTATGTACTTAAAGAGTAACTTTGAGTTGCTGCTTATTATTATTTTTTTCGAACTCTGATTTAGCGTTGTTGAAACGAAGTATTAGCGTTGTACCATTGTACCAAGTTAAGATTTTTTACTCTTTTAAACGCACCACAAGTGTGCAGGTTCCAGGCAATGTAACTTTTTACAAAAGCAACTTTATACCAGTTCACCTATTTTTTACCAACATTTTACATTCTCCCTCTACGTCGGGGCTTGTTTTCTAAACTTGTGCTTGTAGTTCTCCTGCACCTTTCATATGCTAATCCAAGTCTCGTGCACAAACAGTTGTTGAGTTTTCCACTGCTGACAGCTTTTTTAGCCTACTTTCCCGTAAAAAATAAAAGAGACGAAAAAAAGGATTAAAAGCGGCCCAATGCATCTAAAAAATATCGCCAAGTCCAAAAAATATCTCCAAGTTCAAAAAATATCGCCAAGTCCAAAACAAAGTCAAAAAGAAACAAATAAATAAATAAATAAATAAATATCGAAAAATTAAAAATTTGAAAGTAGGGTATTGAGATGGGGAATTTGTGTGTCGGTCGGTCTGTCTGTCCCCCCCCCCTAATAACTTTTGAATGAACATTCCGATTTGAACGATTTTTTTTTTTTTTTTTTTTGTTGGAAAGATCTCACCGAGTACAGCTCATTGCCATATATGATTTTTCGATTTGAACAATTTTTGATTCAACTTTGAGCCGTTCAAACAACCTTTTAGCTTTAGCTATTAACCTTTTAGCTATTAACTTTTTAGTTAACAGTCCGATTTGAACAAATGTTTGTTTGTTCGAAAGATCTTTTCAAGGATACTTCATTCTCGTATCTACATTTTCGATTTGAACAATATTTCGTTCAACATTGAACCGTTCCAACAAGCTGTCACCCCTAATAACTTTTGAGTGAACAGTCCGATTTAAACATTTTTTTCTTTTGTTCGAAGTATCTTGGCAAGGATACTTTATTACCGTATTTAAATTGTAAATTTAAACATTTTTGATTCAACATTGAACCGTTCAAGCAACCTTTCCCCACCTAAAAACTTTTAAGTGAATCGTCCGAATTGAATAAACTTTTTTTTGTTCGAAAGATCTTATCAAAAATGCTTCATTCCCGTTTTTAAATTTTCAATTTGAACAATTTTTCGTTCAACATTGAACCGTTCAAACAAGCTCTCACCCCTAATAACTTTTGAGTGAACAGTCCGATTTAAACAAACTTTTTTTGTTCGAAAGATCTCGGGAAGGATACTTCATTACCGTATTTAAATTTTCAATTTGAACATTTTTTCGTTCAACATTGAACCGTTCAAGCAACCTTTCTCCACCTAATAACTTTTAAGTGAACCTTCCGAATTGAATAAACTTTTTTGTTCGAAAGATCTCGGAGAGACTCATTCCCATATTTCACTTTTCAATTTGAACCATTTTTCGTTTTCGTTCAATGATGGACCGTTCAAAAAACATTTTAACGTGAGCGCCTACTGGGAAATTCAAATTAAGTGTTGATTCTGAACTTAAAGGCGGATTTCCTTCAAACTAACTTTGTAAGAAAACGATTTTGAAAAAAAAATGTATGTAAAGTACTTTTCTAAAAAATCTTTTGTGAGGACTCTGAATCCGACTCCGACTCCGCAAACATGGCGGAAATGCAGGCTCAGAAAAAAATGACTGACTGGGCAGACGATTTTTTGTTTATTTATTCATTTTTTTGTTTAATTTATTATTATTATTTTTTTTATTTATTTATTTATTTTTTGGCAGACGATTTTTTTGTTTACAAAAATTTTTCATTCACGAGAGCACTTTATTCTTTATTTATATTTAACAACTGGCAACGGATTAAAAATAAAATTCGAGACATTTTATTAACGAACGAGGTTTTTTTTCTTTCTTTGATAAAATGTGTTTTGATGTTCTTTGTACTTTTATTTTATTTATTATTTTTTTTTCTTTTGAAAACGATTGTGAAATTTTTTTTTACGGAAGAACTATAACAGTTACATTTTTTAAAAGGTGCGACAAAACTTTATTTACTCCTTTATTTACTTTTTACGTGTCCATTTCATCTGATGAGAGGGGTATTGTTCCACAAAAAAAATTGCATTTTAGCATAGTTTTTTAAGATTTTTCTCTGCTTGCTTCATCTGTCATAATTTTCACACTTTGCTTCCAGTTGCCGGGTTAAATTGACGACAATTCCACTTTCATCGGCGCAGAGCTCTTGAAGTCTAAAGAACGTAAACAAGATGTTCCTTAACCATCCCAGTAGTCAAAACGCTTGTTTTGACGCTATAAGCTCACAATTCGGGTGTCGATCCTATCGTGTGAAAAAAAAAAAAATAACTTCAGAATTTGAAAAATTGATTGGTAGTGGGAAAGGAAGAACCTGATAACCGTTAAATAAACGATTAATGTCGTCGCGTGATATAACGACCGCGACCACCTCCGTCCCACAGAAAAAAGGTCTTGCCACGAATGGTAGCAAAAAGAGGTAGAATATTATAAAAGTACAGATGCATCATGCATGTTCAGAACTTTTATTAAAACTGGCGATTTAAACTAAGTACTGTTTTTTTTTTTCAGTTGAAATATATTTTAAAATAAGAAATATTTGAAATAAAATGTAAAAAAAGCTTTTTTCAATTTTAAAGACTATCAGCTTGATTCGCACTAAAAAGTATGAAATAAAATAAATGTATGATTTCTTGATGACAACTGTCGAACATTTCAGTTGATCTAATTATATCTTTATATGTTGATTAATTCTAAAGCAGCAAATAAAGTTTAAATTAAAAATTTGAGAGAAGAAATAAGCGGTATACAGCTTACTGTGAATAGCTTTAAACGTACCGCCTATTTCGTCTCTCAAATTTTTAAATAAAATTTTATTTGGTGCTTTAGATTTAATCAACATATAAAGATATAATTAGATCAACCGAAATTTTTGAGCTGTCACCACGAAGTCAGATATTTATTTTATTTCCTAGTTTTTAGTGCGAGTTAAGCTTATAGAAATACTTTAAATTTTTAAAGCTCTTTTTATATTTTATTTTAATTTACAGATACTTTATAAACACCCTGTATTTGTTGCACTTTTGATCGATATCGCATTCTAATTTATGATTATTTTTCTTCCTAAGCCATGATCGGGACGCAATCTTATTATACAAATAGTTCTGGTAAGTAACACCCAATTGTATCTGAAAAAATTAAAAAAACAACTCTAGAATATTAAAATATTTAAATCATAATTAACTGAATACTGTTACTTGCGGTTCTTTTCTTTGGGTTTCAGGTACTATCAGGACGCATTCTCATCCTTCAAAAGCCTCAGGTGAGTTGAATAAACTAGTGAATAAAATAAAACTAGTGAAATTTAGCTGCACAAACTTTCATAAATAGAGCTTTATGAATAAATAATATTGTATGCGTGAATCAATTTTTTTCCCTTTCATCATACTTATTCTGTCGTTGGTGAGTGGAGCAAGATTTTTAAGTGTTGCCAGAAACAAAATAACGGACGGTTTGAATAATGGTAAAATTAATTAAAGTTCATTTTCTTTATATCATTTTCAAATTAATTTTAATGCTGAACTTAAGAAAACATAAATTTGGCTTTTGAACTTTTAAAACTTTTCAATTATTACACGTTTTTGAGGTATTCCTTGATTCAAGTCATTAGTTTAAAATCCTTTTTAAAAGGCTTTTTTTTTCACCTACATAAAGTCAATATATGGATATATTTTCCATAACTTAGTTCTTTTTACCAACAAATTTATATATACGGTTCTAATTCAGATAATATTGATCCAATAGATAGCCCGTACGAAGCAGTCGTGATCTAAATTTCTAGTCCTTCTGTGAAAATATCAGGTAAAACACCTTCTGATGAAATTAACAGATTCGCAAGGTAGGAAATTACCGGACTCAATAACACGTGAACTAAATAGTTTAACAATTTAAAAATGCATCACATCTATCACAGTTCTGTGTGCTTCACGGGGTTATGAAATTCCAAAAAGTTGAGTGCATTTAAAAAAAATTAAATATTTAATTTTATGTTACATTAATTTTAATTAGTCAACTAGGGAATGAACGCAAAAAGAACTACAGAAACCAGGTCTTGTGTCTAACGAAAGAAGTGCGGGAGCTCTATAACCTTTGAAATTCATTTTTTTACGCAAATTAGTCTGAATTTTGCACACATAAGAAATAATTAAGGCATAATTAAAGACAAGTGCATGATCTCAACTCTCGTAAGCTCTCATGCAAATTAAGTCATGCCGTCAACAGTAATCAATATGTGACCCATTGGTCGCATGCGTCCCGATGAATCCTCCAAATGCAATATAAAAGGAATCACGAGAGAAGAATGTAAAATGTCTACTCATATTAATAATTAGGGATGCACCGATAAGCAAATTGGCCGATTACCGATTACCGATTAATCGGCTGTTGATAATCGGCCGATTAATCGGCTGAGAAGATTAATGATAAGGATAATTGTTTTTCTACTACCAATTTTACCATCACTGTTTTTTTTTATCTCTTATACAATTCCAAGTTTAGAAATAGTAAGTAATTTATTTCTGGGAGAATGTTGTTTTTCCATTTTCCTAGTTTTCACAAAATAATTTCAATATTTTATCAAATTTCTTAGAACCAATTTTCATATTAATGTCAATAATATTATTAACACATTGTTAGTTGTGTTAATTGGAAATAAAAAAATATAAAAAAAAAGGAGGGGAGGGGGAGTGTGGTTAACACTCCAATTTAGGAGTGCTTTTAATTCATATATTTTAGTAACTAGTAGCAATTTAATTCAATACTTTTATTCTTTGAAAATTAGAGGTTATCTGAAATCACCGTGCTAAGGAAAAAACTATCGCCACATGAAAAATGTTGCATCATTGTCTTGTATATTTATTCAAAGTAGGAGAATTAATTAAAAAAAAAAACTTTGTATTAACTGTGAGGATTATTATTACTGTTAATAAAATTATTCATCATAGTTTCTCAGTGAAAGTATACTTTAAAGAATAGTATTTGAAAAAAAAATTTCAGCCGATTAATCGGCCCGATTTTGCCGATTTTTAATAATCGGCAAAGTGGCCGATTATGGCGGATTAATCGGTACTGCCGATTAATCGGTGCATCCCTATTAATCATGATTCTTTACAAATTATTACGAAACCCATGAAACTGTCAGAGTATCTTCAAAATGTTCTCCACCCAACGTCCAGTTTAATTTCAGAATTGCCACAAATGTTCTCATAGCGCTTTTTTCTGGTTGTTTCCATTGATCCCGCGTTTCTTTTTACACTAACTGACACTATCAGTTTTCTTCTCAGTTGTGTGGTTTTTTACATTTTCAGGAAACGTAGAAGCGAGCAATGGCATAACTACAACAAAACTTCCATGTTTTCGAAACACGATAAAAACTTGCATTCAAAATTTAATGACTTTCCTCTCAGAAGCTTCTCCGCATTTCGTACCGGCCAATGAATTGGATGACTACTGTTTGTAAGTTATTTAAACTGTTGTAAATAAGCAGTCGTTGTTGATTTTTTTTAATTCTAATTAAATTCCGAATATTTTAATTACCCCTGATTTTCCTGTTAAGTTTTTTTCCTGATGTATGCGTTGAATAATGATGCAATATAATGTATGATCTAAACACAAATGTTTTTTTAAATGTAATTTTGAAACATAGTGAAACCATTTTATGAATCAAAATATACTTTAACTAACGTAGATACGCATCTAAAGTTTGTTTCAAGCCAATTTATACGTCACATCAGGCAATGTGACGTCCCCTATTGCCAGTATACCACCAGAGGATATCTTGGCAATTCTTGCCCAGCCCAGCTCTTGAAAATACATTGAATGGTTGTCATAAACGTGGTATTTAAAAAAAAAAAAAACATACACAAAACTTGTTATAATCAAAACCAATGGAGCAGAATGAGATCTGCAAATAGCCGCTTGTTGAGATAAAGAACTAAGGGGAGTGTTTCCTCAAAACAATTCAATGATGCCCATGAACTTTGAGGCGATCTGCCTGCTATTAGAACCAGATGTCCCGCAAGTGAAATTAATCAAGTCGTGAGGAAAAATAGTATACGGATTAGGAAGGTAGTGGATCACCTACCTGGTGTTATTTTTAAAACTGTAAAATAAATCGTTAGATATGTAAATACATTCTTTTTTAGAAAACTGATATGAACTATTACGCATCATAAAATAAGTTTAATTGCATTTGAATATCAAAGTTATGCTGCCGAATACTGTACATTTTAAAGTAATTAAGGACATAGAATAATTATGAAATTGAATCTTCACTTATCAAATAAGCTGAAGTTTAGACGATGCGAAAGCGTAGTGTTAGCATTTACTTGGCCTACTACATAAGAATGCTGCATTCTTTCAAGTTTTACTTTTTATTGAAAAATTGTATAAAGATATATTATTTCTAGAGATAAGATTTACCATTTGTTTATACGCAGAAGTAGAGCAACTCACGGGCGTATGGGCTTTGCCAAGATTGCCGTAAGGGAGTAAAAAGCATAGGTGCAACATGATGGGGATTTTTAATTTTTTGCCCCCCACCCCCTCGAGCGAGATTAGTTTCCCCCCTAAAATACTTTTAAAAATAACACCCTTAAAAATTTCAATGGCACAATTTACTCCACGATCCCTCTCTCCAGTTGGGTACTCCTAACATAATTAAACTTGGATAAATATTGAAGCACATTGTAATGAAAATACTCTTTAATTTTACTCACCTACCGCAACTTTTGTTTGATGTGGGAATTTCAGTTTTTGTCCTCATACTTTTTCCTAAGCAGATAAAATACTAAGTATTCATCATCGACTTGACATAATTATTTCTTTCATTTTAGACGAGCTGCGGAAGGTCAAAAATGCATGAAAGAATATTTATATTCCTCAAACTGCATTATTCCTAATGATAAACATGTATTTGAGTCAGTCATTGAAAGATCTGAACTTGTAACAGACAAGATTTGTAAAGGTCATCCTGAAAATTTAAGTTATCGAAAATGTAAGTTATTTTTTTTTTAAGTATTTTTTAAACATATAGAAAACTAGAGTAAATTTCTCATTTCACTTAATCGAACAGGGAACCGGATAATGAGGGAAGGATACGGCTGGATATGGTTGGAGTAACTTTGGATTAGTTTTCTGTAAAAGAAAGTTACTTCAGGAGACCCGGTTGTAAAAGTACCCGGTTATGCAATATTTTATTTAATTTTTAAACTCTTTTTTCTCACACATAGTACTGCCATTCTTATTTTTTGCTGAAAACTTGAGTTTTAAGATGTACTTATATGGATATAATGTATTCATCTTTAGTTCAGTCGTTTTTTCCATACTGTAAGCAAGGAAAAAGTTTAATATCATCAATTTTGTAATGAATATTTTTATTCGCATTGCTTATCATTAAAGATAAGATAACAAAAGATTTCATCGGATTTAATCGAATGTAATTAAGATCTCTATTTATGTTATGATTGTCCAGTGATTCATTTGCGTAGCAGCAAATTTAAATTATTATGAGGCAAATTTGTGAAAAGATAAGTAAAAGATAAGATGAAAAGATAAGTAACAAGCTGATGTGCAACGAAGTACGTATGCATGAACAGAGTCGTTAGGAAGTATCCATGTTAGTTCAAAACTGTCTTCAAGTAATATCCATAGTAGTTGAAAAGAGGGTATTCTCCATAAAAGCCTTACAGAATCGTTAGGCAGCCTATATAGACGATTTTTTATCGGCCTCTAAAAATAGAAATTAAAAAATATTTTCAGGTGGTATTCCCATGCAAACAAAGTATCCTATTAACATTGTCAATCGTTGTATATAGATAGAGCATGAAGAGTTGAAAAGAAACCATAATTCAGATTTAGATCCAGTATGGCATGGTCATTCAGCACTGCAGCATCGACTACGTTTTTTTTTTTTTTTTTGCAAAGAAATTTGAATTTATGTCTAATAGAAATAAGACATATTTTATAACCTTCAAAGGTAGTTGAAATAGAATTTTTTTAAAAAGAGAAACGGGAGAGAAAATGGGTTCAAAAATTATCAATAGTGTCTATTTCTGCCGGACATTTGCGAATATAAAGAGCTGTTTAGTTCAGAGCAATGTTACAAAGCATGATACAAATTAGCAGCATTCAAATACGTAGTAGATTTTATCGATGGAGATACTTCATGATGGAATTAGCTAAAGGAAATGTCTTCCAAACGCTGTAATTTGGTTGCTCCTCAATATGGTTTATGGTGACAGACATGTCGATGAATGGGACGCTTTGCTTAAATGCTACTTGTCTCGGAATTCGTTAATTTTACTGGCGGTTTTTCAGACAACAATCCACATTCAAAATGGTAGTAATAGAAATTCATACATTTTAGGACAAGAGAAGGTAACATTAGACCTAGAAGCAATGTCGACGAAAAGGCATGTCTACTTAATAAAAAAACTAGTGGCCCGGACCTTGGGGGGGGGGGGGGTTCAATTCTGAGTAGCATAGGTTTTATAAGTTCCATGTCAAGATGGGGTCTTTGGTCTTTGGCAACCAAACTGACAAGAGGTCCACCTTGGCTGACGGCAGCCCTGCCTGGAACATTTAGCATCAAGTCTCCATGATTTGGAGAATTATTTTAATCAAAGTCCACCAACTGTTTGAACTTATCGCGCAATTTACAGAACTTTAGAAAGTCTATTTACACCACTTGGCTTCTAACTTCCTCATTTTTAATGACTTTCATTGTCGTTTTCTCAAACTAATACTCTGACAAAGATTTTTTCGTGGGTCTTTAAATTCATAAGCCCACCATCTTGCACATTGAAAAAGACGTTCCTTGTAATGCCGAAACCCGTGTCTGCAGTGTTCCTACGCATTGGTGCTGTTAACGTTGTTTTATTTGCTTTTACATTTATAGAAATATTTATTTCAATCACATGTACCGAGAATTTATGGTGAAAATTCTTTTTCTAGCGTACAAGAAGACAACAGACTGCATTAATAAAAATATTGATGAAATTTCCAAGTGTATGAAGGCTTCCATAAAACCGATGGAATTCCAGTTTGAATTAGAAGATATAAATATGACCCGAAGCGAGAAATATAGTAATTTTTGCTGGTAAGTCATAAAATACTTTTTTTTTTCCAATGATGTTTAACAGCAGATTGCAACAAACAATTCCAGTGCTAAATCAGTTTTTTTTTTTTTTTTTTTTTTGCTAGTGGTACGAAGGGATGCTGAAAAGTTTCTGTCTTCGCCGTTTTCTAGTTCAAAATTGAAATTTTTTTTGTTACCATAAGAAAGTTTGTTACTTTGAAATATTATTGTAAAAATGTAAGTTGTTTCCCACTCTATTAGTTATATTTCAAATTTGGGGTAGAAGATAGCATGGCGAAAACTCAAGCAAGTTTCATAACTGTGCTCTATTTAGGATTAGAAAAAAACTCGGGTTTTAATGGAAGAATAAGTTAAAAATTTTCTACTCTTATTGTGTGATCCAATATGTATTTTCCATCCCCCCTCCGCCACCTCCAAATCGATGTAATTTAGCAGATATGTTTGATGAGTACTTAGGACAATTGCGTCCATCCACATAATTTTACGTAGTATTTTTTTCAGCGGTAGAATAACCTTAGAACAACTGTAAATTTTAAGACAACTATCATTAATTACATTCACTTACTTGCTCACGCCTTAGGTTATATTAACTTTCACCATTAAAAATCAAAATGAAATTTTTGATATGTATTTATTTCCAGCTCCATGGTGAACTACATTGATTGCACCGGGAAAGCTATCAAAGAATCTTGTGATAAAGAAGCGAAAAATGTTGCAACCGAATTGCTGATTACTTCCTCCGGTGCAGAATTCAATGATTTTTGTAGAAGTATTGACGTCCAGTATCCCTACAACACTGCTCTTTGTAGCAGTGCTTCTTGTAGAAATAAGTTTGGATTGTTTATCTTTGCTGCAGCTTTCCATATGTTTATGCTGTACATACGGACGTAGTTATTTGGTGACCTGTAAATAAATTTATAATATTTACACATCATAGCCTTCTTTTATGTCAAGTACACAAACATGCCAAAATTTAATCGAAAGTTATGAAGAAATAACTGTTTTAAGAGACAAAAAACAAACGATAAGAAATATTTTTTGAATATACTTTCAGATCAACTTAAGTTTATCGCTAAATAAATAACAGAAGAAAAGTAGAATTCTTAGCAGAGTCATTTTTCTGAATTAATTTGACAGTCATTTTTTTCTTGGATGGAGTGCAGATTTTTGGGTGTTTTTCATCTAATGTTTAAAATATCTTTTTCACTCTCTGTAAAATGCTCGAGCTTTAAAGAAAGTGCATCAGATTTGTTAAACAGTTTGAGAGAGAAAGTTAGATTACAAACAGTTAGTAAAGTTTCCAGAAGATGGCAGCACCACTTTCTGGAAATTCACTTTTTTCAAGTAATTTTTTTTTTCCAAATAGTAAAAAAGTTTCAAAACATTTTTTAAATGCCTTGAAAATTTCGCTTAATGAGTCTTTTGCATTGAGAGAAATCTTTATAATACGATGGTGATTGCGAAAGGTAGTTAATAGGTATCTAATTTAGATTTTCTGAGGAGCGTTATGACAGTATAAGATGAGCACTCTGATACGAATATATGTAAAGCGTTACGTCGCTAGCAGGAACCTAGTGCCCTTCAAATATGGTTAAGGGGGGTGGGGGCATTTAATGTTGAAGGGAGATAGGCTGGGGGTAACATGAAATTGTCTTTATTCATATTCTTTTTGAATAACAGATGGGGGTGGCTTTGCTACATATGGCTGGGACTTTCTGAAATTTTGGAGTCTCGAGAGGGGACAGACAGCCGACGTTGAGGGGGGACGGGGGTTTGTTGAGGGGGGGATGGTAGATGAGATAAGGAGGACAGGGTGGTACTCTTTAGTGGGTGGGGATTTTTTTTTTGGATTGAGGTTAGAGATCGTGGGTGAGGGTGGGTTGGGTTATGGTTTAATAGGAAGGGTGTTTTGAGAGGGGCGTGGGCACCGCACACTACCTGCTGTTTTGGTGGCTTGATAGGGTTTGGCCAAGAAACCGGCGGGCGAAGGTATGCAGGGTAACAGCGGGGCGTCTAGGCGGGAGATTCGGTCGAGGTAGAATTCGCGCAGCGGTTTTAGTAGTTAGGGTTAATAGAGTTTAAGATTGGGGGTCGATATTGATACATGCGGTTGGCGCGGTTTTGGGAAGACAATTGGACTTTTTGAGTTGCGGGTTATAATGTGATATGTCTTTTAAAATGTGTTTTTGAATCTTTCTTTATCTATTTGGAAATTAATTATAAAATAAAGTTCTTTGAATATAATGTGTTTTTCATGTTTAAGGATGGGAGGCGGCACAGCGGCGGGGTAAACCATGTTTCGATACGGGTTGGATGCGATAACTAGCATCTCGGTAAACTCGGTTGATCAAAAAATCTGATGCCACCGTGCTTCTGTACAGACTAAAGGTGCAGGGGTCTGATGTAAAATTAAAGGGTTCTTTTTTTAGCAGATGGGGGGTCAATATATGCGTCGAGGTAATTTATCACAATATTTGATAGCTTCTAACTGAAATAGAGTATTTATTTTTGGTAAAACGGATTAGGTTGGAAAGTTATTAGGTAAGCAGGAGCTTGTTGTGGCTGTAGGCGGATGGGTGGTGGGTGGTGTCGAGTGTTTAGGTTGGGGTTGATGGGTTTGGTGTGGATCTATTTTGTGGGCAATCAGAGTTGCGGAGAGGGGGGGGGCGAGAGGTTCGGGGGTGGTGAGGTGGGATGGGATTGTTCAGGGAGGTGGGTATTGGGTGTGGAAAAACAACAGTGGGGGGTGGTCATTGGGGTAGGTAATTGATGGAATGCTTGGGGGGGGTTGTGAGTGTTTGGGTGGTTCTGGGATAATTTGCTTTAGGTCAGGCCGTAGGTACTGTTTAATATCTTGGGATAGACGGCACAGCCTTAGAGTAATACGTACATATTTATAGTGGTCAGTCAAAAAGATGCTAATGCTTACATTTCAGAGAAGGGAGAAAGAAGTTGGGGTGTATTGTAGGGGTAGGTTTGTAGGAGTATTTTTGATGAGGTTGGCGGCTACAGGTGGGTTTCAAATTTGGTTGCTGCCACTTGGAAGCAGTGGGATTATGGAGGCGCGGAGGAGTGATTAATTGTGGAGGGGTCGTGCTAGCCGGGGCATGCTTTGGGTGTGGGATATGGGGAAGCGAGAGCGTTACATTGTTTTGCGTGTCATGCCACTTATAGGGACACATGTTTGTTGTTTATAGGAAAGTGTGATAGTTAATTTAACCTAAGGAGGCGTGATATGCATTGGTTCTGGGTTACAGGAATACTTGGTTGAGTTGTCGGGTGGGAGGTTTTGGGTAATGGGACGGGACGTTAGGTGTTTGACCGCTAATGATTATTATTAAGTACGTGTAATATAATTTATGGGGATTGGACGCTAGGGAGGGAGTAAAACTTTTGTGTGTTAACGATGCCATTAACTGCTGCCTGCGAATTAGACTGCGTATTTGCCGTCCAACCCCTCATCTAGGGGGGACAAGCAAGATGGGAATGGTTTATATGTGAGATGTGCATTACTTTATAGTGGTGTATATAGCGGAGTTAAGGTGGAGGACTGGCAGTTCATTCGAGCGTGTGCGAGATGGCCGGTGACCGGTAGAGTGATAATGGGATCGGTTTTATGGGAAGGGTTGGGCTGCGACCTGGCGTGAGGAGTAAAACTTTGGGGTTTGTGTTAGTTGTGTTGGGCCATGGTTCTTATTAGTAGTATGGGGGTATTGACTCTGTATGTGGGATTAGTGTAATTGAGGGAGAGTCGTAGGAAGTAATTACTTTTTTATTTTTTAGGCTTGGAGTGATTTCGTGCTTATATAAGGAACATTTTAGCCACTGCTTTAGATTCTGATACGTGGTGCCCTGACTCCTATCCGCGGTCAAGAGACTAATTTATTATTATTTTTATTATTTTATATGGTGGAGACTAGGGTTGGGAGGTCAGGGCACAGACATTGCGGAGGCAGTTTACTGATTGGGTATTTCTTTTTTGGCTGTGGGATGGTGGTAACAATTGAACTTTTTTTGGTCGTGTAGGACGCTAGGCGGCGGATAGTGGGTCCTGTGAAGCGTTCGGGATTTAGGGTTGGCAATTTACGGGTGTGTGTGGTAGCCGGTACAAGAATCGTGGGTTTCGAGGATGATTGTCGGGGGTGCGTTGGAAGTGGAAACGGTGTCGGCTACGAGGAGTACGCATTGTGTGCATTAGGTGATATATTTTGTTTGGGAGTAATACACGTTTGGCGAGGTTTTCTGAAGGGTTAGCTAGGCCTCACTTACTATTTTCAAGATGGGCTTTGTTATGAGGTTTCAAAAAGCAATTCTAAAACTCAAAGTTAAAACTGCCACACACAATGCGACAGAAGGTACTCCGGCACTAGACAACGGGGAGAGAGGATGGTAATCATGGTTAGCCCTACGGGGGTTGAGAGAATGAGAGGCGATGATAGATTGGATTGGAATGTACCAACGTTTTTATGCACGTGGTCAAAGCTGGTGAAGTGTGCATGGAGGGGGTTATTTCGTCTTGGTTCTGGGGGGAATTAAAAAAATCGAAACGGTACGTTTAGAAACCATAAGTGGTGTAAAATGAAACTTTTTTAAAGGTCCAGTAAATTGGCGCAAGAGAATTGGTATTTAATGGGGGGGACGGAGGGGTGGAGTTCTTTCGGCGACATTTTGATGGGTGTCGGGTGGAGTTAATGTTCAAAGGGCTGGGGAAGAGAAAAGGCTGCCTTCAGGGAAGGGTCAAATGATCGCGGGAAGGTAGGGGTAGGACCATAATGTCACATTTGTCCAACACTGCACCCAGGGTATGGCGCTTAGGCTTCGGTTATTGCGTGGCGTACTCTGTTGGAGTTAAAACAAACAAACTACATAATTATGGGGCACGGGAAAAGTGGGTGGGTGAACGATAGAGTCCTGGGACATTGAGACGGCACGTAAGTGAGGATTTGGGACGTTGGGGTAAAGTACGCGAGGGAAGATTTTATGGCATAATGGTATGTTGAAGTTTATCTACCATTTTGAATGTGGGATTGTTGTCCTAGAAAATATTCCGCCAGTTCAAAACATTAAAACGATTTATGCCCTGGATGGTCAAAACAGGTGATTCGGTTTGCTAAGAATAGTCCCTTTCATTGCGACTTTGTGCGAAGTACAAACCTTCTATAAACCTAGTGTGGTGATAATCCTTATGGCATATGAAGGGGGGATGGTAAGAACGGAAGGTGTGAGTAGAAGACATGATAAGGTTGGATGAGAATGACACGTACGTTTTGGAGTAAAAGTAGGACGGTGTTGGTAGGAGTTGGACAAAGGGTGCTGGAGGAATCAGGGTATATGTGGAGAGGTTAACGACAGTTCAATGGAAGGGTCTTTGGAGATTTGAGGGAACGTAAATGTTTAGGTTAAGTTAATTGTGTTTTAGGTGTATAGTTTGGCTGGTGTCATGGGACACTCGGGTTTTTAGGGCGGGGAGAGAAAGGGAGGAGAAAGAGCGTCGTTTATTTGATCAGTCGACAAGTGTGGATTGTAAGTGGCTTGGAGGGTTGTTTTGTGGGAACGGTTGGGAGTGTGATGTATGTTTTGGCTTTTAGGAGCAGCAAAGGGAATATCTTCTACTTATATTATTATATTTTTATTTTAAATTTAATCCAGGTGTCGTTGCAAAGGCTAAGGGCGGTTAAATGGTATAATAGGAATGTCGGGTGAGTAAGTCCAGGTTGGTGGGGTGTAGGAGTGGAGTTAGAGGATGCGAGAGACGCGAAGATTCATACGTGGGAAACTGGTGATTTTGGTTTACTGTGGAGGGAAAGCATCGGGTTGTAAATATCCACGCGGACAAACGTTTGTGGGGGAGGTTGGGCGTGGGGAGTACATGTATGGACGTGGTATTTTCATGAGAGGCGTGTGGACGGCGAGACCACAGTTACGTGGAAGGCGTTGGACAGGGGATGGGTGATTGTGTAAAGAGTGGGATTTAGTAGAAGGGTCACCGTGGTGTTCGGGAGTTGACAGGGGGGTTTTACGATCTCTTGGAGTAGGACGTTCAGTCAGTAAGGGGACTGGCACTGAAGGTAGGCAGGGGCGATACATGATGACGGGCGGGTAGGGTTGACGGAGGTCGGTGCAGGAGGGAACTAATTTGCCATCATATCATAATTTTAAAGTGGCCTGCATACTTACGCTAATTGAAAACCTATCACCCGAAGGAGGACTCAGCAATTTATGATATGTGCGAGTGCGGTCTGGCTCCTGAGCAAGTATGATTAGAAGTGGAGCTTTGGCATGCACGGGGCGCGTGAGGATTGGAGGGTTTGGATGTCTGCACTTTGTCGATGATTGTTGTTCGTGGAGTTGGTATTTTGGGATGGTGTGGTCCTTATGGGAGAAGGGAGGAAAGGTGGGTTTTATTTTTTAGTTAAGGGTTTAGTTTTGATGATGAAAGTTGTATCGAGTAGTGCAATGTGTCTGGCTATAGATCAGGTTTGGGTGAGGAATTTGCAAGTGTGCAGCACATTTTTTTGTAGTACTCGCAACGGACAACTGGACGCTGGGAAACAAATGGATAGATTTTTTTGTGGGGTTTTTGGGTTTGTTTTGTTGGACAATACTGTTTAAACGCGGGGGCCCTTAGGGGTTTACTTAATCCATGGTGTATGAGGGAAGAAGTGTAGCAGATTTAGCGGAGTGCGTCTGTTTCTTTTAGATTATGTAATTATGTGGTAGAATTACATCGTGTAATGAAACGGAAGTGAAGGAAAGATGAGTGCAGGGAGACAGAAGGGATAGATGGATTTCTGCGGTTTGGAGTATTTGGGTAGGAGTGTGAGGGAGATGTGGAGGGTTTAATATATATATAAGTAAATAAAATAACTTTCATTGTCGCATAACTTACACTTTTTCAGGATGTCTCACTTTCAAATCTATGTCCTGTTACAAGTTCAGATCTGTCATAAGGCACTGAATCAATTACAATAACCTTACCTGGGGTTTCAATTCAGGAATGTAATGAATGTTAGGGTGGTTTAGAATAGTGTGCACTGGATTGAATGGTGGTGGTACGTGACAACAGATAAAAAAGCGAGAGCGACAAGTTTCTTGGTCTTGAATAAACTAAGTTGGCTTAGGATTGGCAGCTTGATGGTATTCGGTGTGTGGGGTAGGCTGGATGGATTATATTGTCATAGAGAGTCGTTTTAGTAAGTAGTACTGAGAAAACTAACAATAGCTTTCACACATTTTTGTGATGGCGCGGCATTGTTGGTGTTCGGTTTTTTTAGGTATTGATACGGTGGGGATGGTCATGGGGAGCGATCTTTGTGGTGTGAATTGGGGTTGGTCGGGGTGTACAAGAATATGGCATGGTAACAATTAGGAACGTACCAAAAACAAAACTCGAAAGTATCGGAGTGTGTGGGTGCGGGGGTGGTATGGAATGGGGGCATAGGGTTAGGGGGGTTGAGATGGAGGTTGGGGTTAATAGTTGTTGAGAGGCCAACAGGAGTAGGGTTATTGAAGTTTAGTATATCAGCGAGCTGGGAAGGAGAGGTACAGTGCGTATAGTGAACGAGAGTTTATTGTTTTTCTGAAAATGAGGAAGTGTGCTCAGTGGAGGGGAGTATCCATTTCTCGGAATGTGGGCTTTGCCATGTCAGAACAACAGTGGTGTGGAGAGTTAGGAGGGGGTTTGTTGTTTATTTGGCGGTCTTAGTACAAACGGTTTTATGAGTGATATCATGGTTGTGTGAGGGTAGTATTAGGGGGAATTGTTTTTGGGTTCTAGGGTAGGTCGTTTTTCATCGAGGTTTGGTTATATTGGTTGGATGCCACAATATGGTCGGGTGGGGGGTGGCCTTCCGGTTTGGACGTATATAGTAGCGGGGAGATTTGGGGTGAGCTTTTAAGGAAATGAAGGTGAGGAGTGTTATCAAGGGTTGATGGACTTGGGAAGTATGGTTAGGAGCTGGGAATAAAGTTTGAGGTCTGGGTTTTGGAGTATGGTGGCAATGGAATGAATGTATAGGGGTGTCGGCATTTGCGAATTGGTTTAGCTGTGGGAGTGGATGGGGTAAAATAGGTTGTGGGATGTGAAATTGGAGGGAGCGTTTTAATTAGTTTGGGAGTGGGCTATGTGGAGTTAGTGGGTGGGGCCTCATTGGCGGGTTATTATCATGTTATACTAGGTTGGGGTGCATAGTCTCACATTACGTAGAAGTTGTCGTGGCGGGGCAGACTACAGATAGGGTGGTAGGTCTACGTGAGGGTATGCGGGGCGAGTTGTGCTCGGAGTGCGAACAGACACTTTGGGATGCGCGGATCGCTGGCGAGAATGGGGGGGGTGTTTTATTAGAAAAGGTTGTCTTGAGTTCAACAAAGATAGGGGGATATTGGCAGATCACATTCTGCTCCATTGGTTTTAATTATAACAAGTTTTGTGTATGTTTTTTTTTTTTTTTTTTTTTTTAATACCACGTTTATGACAACCATTCAATGTACCTTCAAGAGCTGGGCTGGGCAAAAATTGCCAAGATATCCTCTGGTGGTATACTGGCAATAGGGGACGTCACATTGCCTGATGTGACGTATAAATTGGCTTGAAACAAACTTTAGATGCGTATCTACGTTAGTTAAAATATATTTTGATTCATAAAATGGTTTCACTATGTTTCAAAATTACATTTAAAAAAACATTTGTGTTTAGATCATACATTATATTGCATCATTATTCAACGCATACATCAGGAAAAAAACTTAACAGGAAAATCAGGGGTAATTAAAATATTCGGAATTTAATTAGAATTAAAAAAATCAACAAGGACTGCTTATTTACAACAGTTTAAATAACTTACAAACAGTAGTCATCCAATTCATTGGCTGGTACGAAATGCGGAGAAGCTTCTGAGAGGAAAGTCATTAAATTTTGAATGCAAGTTTTTATCGTGTTTCGAAAACATGGAAGTTTTGTTGTAGTTATGCCATTGCTCGCTTCTACGTTTCCTGAAAATGTAAAAAACCACACAACTGAGAAGAAAACTGATAGTGTCAGTTAGTGTAAAAAGAAACGCGGGATCAATGGAAACAAACAGAAAAAAGCGCTATTAGAACATTTGTGGCAATTCTGAAATTAAACTGGGCGTTGGGTGGAGACTAAATCATATTTTGAAGATACTCTGACAGTTTCACGGGTTTCGTAATAATTTGTAAAGAATCGTGATAAATATAAGTAGACATTTTACATTCTTCTCTCGTGATTCCTTTTAGATTGCATTTGGAGGATTCATCGGGAAGCATGCGACCAAGGGTCACATATTGATTACTGTTGACGGCATGACTTAATTTGCATGAGAGCTTACGAGAGTTGAGATCATGCACTTCTCTTTAATTATGCCTTAATTATTTCTTATGTGTGCAAAATTCAGACTAATTTGCGTAAAAAAATGAATTTCAAAGGTTATAGAGCTCCCGCACTTCTTTCGTTAGACACAAGACCTGGTTGGTGCAGTTCTTTTTGCGTTCATTCCCTAGTTGACTAATTAAAATTAATAGAACATAAAATTAAATATTAAATTTTTTTTTAAATGCACTCAACTTTTTGGAACTTCATAACCCCGTGAAGCACACAGAACTGTGATAGATGTGATGCATTTTTAAACTGTTAAACTATTTAGTTCACGTGTTATTGAGTCCGGTAATTTCCTACCTTGCGAATCTGTTAATTTCAACACAAGGTGTTTTACCTGGTATTTTCACAGAAGGACTAGAAAATTAGACCACGACTGCTTCGTACGGGCTATCTATTGGATCAATATTATCTGAATTAGAACCATATATATAAATTTGTTTGTAAAAAGAATTAAATTATGGAAAATATATCCATATATTGACTTTATGTAGGTGAAAAAAAAGCCTTTTAAAAAGGATTTTAAACTAATGACTTGAATCAAGGAATACCTCAAAAACGTGTAATAATTAAAAAGTTTTAAAAGCTCAAAAGCCAAATTTATGTTTGCTTAAGTTCAGCATTAAAATTCATTTGAAAATGATATAAAGAAAATGAACTTTAATTAATTTTACCATTATTCAAACCATCCGTTATTTTGTTTCTGGCAACACTTAAAAATCTTGCTCCACTCACCAACGACAGAATAAGTATGATGAAAGGGAAAAAAATTGATTCACGCATACAATATTATTTATTCATAAAGCTCTATTTATGAAAGTTTGTGCAGCTAAATTTCACTAGTTTTATTTTATTCACTAGTTTATTCAACTCACCTGAGGCTTTTGAAGGATGAGAATGCGTCCTGATAGTACCTGAAACCCAAAGAAAAGAACCGCAAGTAACAGTATTTAGTTAATTATGATTTAAATATTATAATATTCTAGAGTTGTTTTTTTAATTTTTTCAGATACAATTGGGTGTCACTTACCAGAACTATTTGTGTAATAAGATTGCGTCCCGATCATGGCTTAGGAAGAAAAATAATCATAAATTAGAATGCGATATCGATCAAAAATGCAACAAATACAGGGTGTTTATAAAGTATCTGTAAATTAAAATAAAATATAAAAAGAGCTTTTAAAATTTAAAGTATTTCTATAAGCTTAACTCGCACTAAAAACTAGGAAATAAAATAAATATATGACTTCTTAATGACAACTCAAAAATTTCAGTTTATCTAATTATATCTTTATATGTTGATTAATTCTAAAGCACCAAATAAAATTTTATTTAAAAATTGGAGAGACGAAATAGGCGGTACATTTAAAGCTATTCACATTAAGCTGTATACCGCCTATTTCTTCTCTTAAATTTTAATTTAAACTTTATTTGCGGCTTTAAAATTAATCAATATGTAGATATAATTAAATCAACTGAAATGTTTGACAGTTGTCATCAAGAAATCATACATTTATTTTATTTCATACTTTTTAGTGCGAAACAAGGTGATAGAAATAGTCTTTAAATTTAAAAAGCTTTTTTATATTTTGTTTCAAAGTTTTTCTATTTCAAAATTTATTTCCACTGAAAAAAATCAGTATTTAGTTTAAATCTCCAGTTTTAATAAAAGCTCTGAACATGCATGATGCATCTTTGTTTAAAAAAAAATTCTACTTCTTTTTGCTACCATTCGTAGAAAGACCTTTTTTCTGTGGGACGTAGGTGGTTGCTATATCGAGCAACGACTGTAATCGTTTATTTAAGGTTTATCAGGTTCTTCTTTTCCCACTACCAATCATTTTTTTTACAAATTCCTAAGTTATTTTTTTTTTCACACGATAGGATCGAACCCCAAACTGCGAGAGTATAGCGTCAAAGCAAGCGCTTTGACTACTGGGATGGTTAACCCATTAATGCCTAGCGTCCCTTTTAGGGACGGTTCAAAAAAGGGTCTGAATTTCCCAAAAATGAACATTTCAACCAAATAATAGTATTCAATTAGTACCTTGGTATTGTTTCAATTCGTTATTAACAGATTGCAGCACATAACCATTGTAAAGGGTGTTCTGAAGCAGTTTTAATATGATCTTTATCAAAAATTACATCGTTCACAATCTCAAGAAAAAAAGTTGAATTTTCAAAGTTCTTCCCAGCTTCCTAGTTTATGTTAATTGCTGATTTTATTTCTTCTGAAAAAATATCTTTTTAAATATTATATCGTAGGCAAAAAAAAAAAAATTTAGTAAAAAAAAGTATGTACCCTCTGATGTCTATCCTAACTTTTAAGGGACGATTTTTCTTTTCTTAATGAAAAAATTATTTTTTACATGATATTTTTTTTATTATTTTTCCTGTCCATTAAACACTGTTTGTAACCATTATACAAAATAGCTTTGAAAAAGAAAATGTCAGGCATTAATGGGTTAAGGAACATCTAGTTTACGTTCTTTAGAGCTCTGCGGCGATGAAAGCGGAAGTGTCGTCAATTCAACCGGGTTAAGTTTAACCCGGCAACTAGAAGCAGTGTGAAAATTATGACAGACAAAGAAAGCAGAGAAACAGTCTTAAAAAAACTATTCTAAAATGCAATTTTTTTTTTTTTTTTTTGGAACATCTTTTAAAAAATGCTGTCAGCAGTGGAAAACTCAACAACTGTTTGTCCACGTGACGGGGTTAGAATATGAAAGGTGCAGGAGAACTTCAGGCACAAGTTTAGAAAACAAGCCCCGACGTAGAGGGAGAATGTAAAATGTTGGTAAAAAAAATAGTTGAACTGGTATAAAGTTGCTTTTGTAAAAAGTTACATTGCCTTGAACCTGCACACTTGTGGTACGTTTAAAAGAGTTAAAAATCTTAGCTTGGTACAATTCTAATACTCCGTTTCAACAACGCTAAATCAGATTTCGAAAAAAAAAAAATAATAAGCAGCGACTCAAATTTACTCTTTAAATACATAAACCACGAAGAAATTTGTTTTGGTCCTTCCCTTTATGGCTTAGTTTAAGCAAGGCTTCACTAGATAGCGTTTTATACAGGCTGTATCATTACTCAAAACATCAATGGTGAAGATTTGCCCGCTAGAGAGCGCTGAACAATCACCACCCAAATGTTTGTTTACATTTATTAGCATATTGTTTCTATTGTAAAAAGTGATGTTTATCCTATCTTTAAGGGTTTAAAAATATTGATATAGTTACCTGAAGTGGATACAGAGTGAATTGATGCCGAAGGCCTTATTAGGACTGCTTTTTAGGGGAAATAAATTCCATTTTCAGGTAAAGTTGGATACAACTCATGATTCAGTCATACGACATTCATTCATCTGTTTACTTTCTTCGAATTAGCAACATATAGCAATGGCGTTCAATTTTGACATCTATGCATTAATAAAATATAAGCTTAAATTCGCAGACGATAAATAAAAAATGCAGCAATGAAATCGATTTACTATTTTGTTTCATTATTGTTGCTCACACGATCTTAATTGCGACGCAAAATCTCAGATGTTCATTTTGATAGCGTTGACGCATCAGAGCGATAAAT